>JAOXYI010071071.1:0-12502 GCA_028566495.1 Lithophaga antillarum | reverse complement strand
AATCCTATCTTAATTGGAAATACAAACTAGAAAGGGATAAAAGGGTGAAAGTGAACTACAATCATTGATCTAAGCCGCTACGTTACCCCCTTCTAACAAAAATGATTGTCCTCAATCGAAAATCTTTTCCTACCACCAAAATAGTCATAATTAAATAAATATACCCAGGGGGTTATATTTACAATATTATTATATATTTATATAAAAAAATAACAATTATCACAAGTAATAAATAAAACGTCATGTTAAAGTCCATTGGAATTTACACATTAAAAGAATCGAATGATTGTCTGTCTTCTGATCAGAGTCTGTTCTTCAAATACTTCATTGATTTCAACTTCACGTACTTACTTATCATTAGTTAAGGTTAAGTCTTCTAAGTTGAATAAACATTTTGTATTCCTAAGTTCACTATCTTCCTTTCTATTCATACCTTTAATGTTATCATCATCTTCTTTCTTCTTGTCGGATGTCACATAGTCTTTTCGTCTCTTTTCTTCTACTTCTTCCATTTCTTCTTCGTCATCAGCACTTAGATTATACACATCATCTCCCTCTGGTGGTGGCTGGTCCATTCGGATCTGCTTACGTGCAGACCCGGACCTACTCACAACATCCAAAGGCATATCAGCAGAGGTGATGGGTTCTTCCTCTGCCAGAAGACTCAGGACGTCAGATGGTACAGGCAGTAGATCTCCTGGAAAAGGAATGGTATTAAGCAACTCTCGCTCTACAGCTGTGGGTTCATCACATGCATCAGGAGCTTTACTAATTGTTTCTGCTGGCTTCTTCTTTTCGTTTTTACCTTTTTGAGACTTTTCTGTCTTCTTTGGACTTCTTGTTGGTGTTCTTGTAGTCCTGTCAGGTGTTCGTTCTATTAAAACTCTTCATCTTCCTTTGGGACCGTAGTAACCTTAATTTATGCTGCTTCACAAGGCACGTGCGGATGCAGGCGGACATAATGTCTGATCAGATCTCTTCTTCTCGAAGTAGTGACTGGGCATCTTCTGCACCGATACCTGGTCTGGGGGATGTGCTTTTTCTCATGCCTAATTAAAGATGGCTTATGCTTGTAGCCGGCTTGACAATATATACAGAAATACCTGAAAATACAAAGGGGCACAATCATAAATTTACTGTTTACTGAAACCTGGTGGGGACTCTTCGGGACCTTTGGGGTCCGGTTGAGGAGGAGGTAACCTCAGTGATGTCTTCTATATTTTTGACAGATTTTCTAAAATTATCGATTTCTTCAACGTTGTTTCTTCTTCAGTTTCTTTTTTCGATTGAACTTCTCTGTTTTCTTCATAAAATTATCCGGCAAAGTACCGTTATATTTCTTGAGTTTGTCAAAATGAACAACTTTGGGTTTAGATTTATTATTTTTCTTTATTCTGAAAACTACATCTGACAGAACAGTCACTATTTTATATGGGCCTTCCCATTTATTCTGTAACTTGGAAGATAAACTTTTCTTCTTTTGGGCATTTAAATACCACACAGCATCTCCCACTTTATAAGGGGTTCCTTGCAATCGTCGGTCATAGTATTTCTTCTGTCTTCTGTCTGGCTCGGTATTCAGCATTTTTAAGCAATTCTCTGAGTCCGTATGTAAAATCCATCTCTATGTCTGCTGTATCGGGTTTTTCTATCATTACGTCATCCGGAATTCCAATTCCTCTTCCCAACATTAACATTGCAGGGATTTTCCTGTAGATTCTTGTACAGAACTTCTGTATGCCATTAAAGCATAAGGTATTTTCGTATCCCAGTCTCTCTGGTCCTCGACCGGCGAAATAAGTTTAACCAACATATCTACCAAAGTCCGGTTAAATCTTTCAACCATTCCATCAGATTTTGGATTAGCTTTGAAGCAACGGGTTTTTCTTATGCCAAGTAAGGCACATACCTTTTGGAAAACTCTAGATTCAAAATTACCACCCAAATCAGAATGAAGTTCCAAAGATACACCGAATCTGCAAATAAATTCTTCCATCGAAACGGTTGCTATGGTTTCTACTTCTTGATTACATGATAGGAAGTGCTAAAGCTTCCACCCATTTAGCGAAATAATCAGCTACCACAAGTATAACTTTGTTTCAGGGAAAGACCCAAAATGTCTATGGCTATTCTTTCCATCGGAGCCCCTACTAAATGTTGCTGTAAAGCTGCCCTAGCTGGCTTAGCAGAACGTTTTCGGGCTTCACAAACTTTACAGTATCTACACCAGGTCCTTATATCTTCACTCTTTCAATGCAAATAATGTCGCTGTGAAATTTTATTGGAGGTCTTGGCTACTCCAAGATGTACACTTGTATCATTACTATGTGTCTACTGCAGAACTATCTTTTGTAAGATACGTAACAATATATATTTGCCATCTATAAAATTTCCCATCTTCAGATTCCCATTTCCTACACAAGACACCATCCTTAATTTTTAAACGGTTCCACTGGGAAAAATAAACTTTTGTTACTTTTGACAAGGTGGACAATTCATCGGGACTAGGCTTTATTTCATTTTTATTTAAGGCTTCAAAAACAGGTTTTATATCTGGGTCTTCATTTTGAGCTTGGCTTATTTTAGCCAAAGTCCAGTCTGATTCCATCTTCAAGCTTCTGACTTGAGCTTCATCATCTGTGGTTTCATCTTCTGACAAATCACTCTTCCTTGACTTGCATTTTCGACTTGAAATTCCAGAAATGTCTGTGTTTTCGTCTTGTCGTCCGCACTGTGAGCAAGGTTTTCTTGACAAACCGTCGGCATTACTATGACTTCTCCCTGGTCTATGTTCTATTTCAAAATTGTATTCACTTAGGATCTCTAGCCATCTGGCTAGCTGTCCTTAAGGTTCTTTGAATTTCATCAGCCACTTGAGGGCTGCATGGTCTGTTCTAATTAAGAATTTTTCCCCATACAAATACTGCCTAAAGTTTTTAATAAAATAAACAACACTCAATCATTCTTTTCTGGTAGCACAATAATTCTGCTCTGTTTTACTAAAAGCCTTACTTGCATAAGCTATAACTAGTTCTTGACCATTTTGTATCTGGGAAAAGACTGCGCCAATCCCATAAAAACTAGCATCAGTATCTACTATAAAAGGCTCTTCAGTGTTAGGATATGACAGAATAGGGGGATTTGTAAGTTTCAACTTTAGACATCTGAAAGCATCTTCACATTTATCTGTCCAAACAAAATTTCTGTTCTTCTCTGTAAGCTCGTGTAAAGGTTTAGCTATCTTCGCAAAATCTTTTATAAACCGTCGATAATAGGAGGTTAAACCAAGAAAACTTCTTTTTCACATGTAGGTGTTTCCCAATTTTGTACAGCTGTAGATCTGTATGAATACCATCTTTGTGGATCTGTATGAATACCATCTTCAGATATCGCATGTCCCAGGTAAGTGAGCTTTTTCTGAAATAAATGACATTTCTTTGGCTTCAACTTCATTCCAACTTCTCGTAATTTCTTAAAGACCATTCTCAACCTCTCTAGTTCTTCTGAAAAAGTTCTCCCAAATACAATAATATCATCCAAGTAGATAAGTATTATCTTCCAGTTCAACCCAGCAAATATGCGCTCCATCAGTCTTTCAAAGGTTGCCACAGCATTTGTTAATCCCATGGGTAGTACTTTCCATTGATAAAGTCCACCCCGGACTGTAAAAGCCGATTTTTCTCTCGATTCTGGGTCAAGTTCTACCTGATAATATCCTTTTGTTAAATCCATAGATGAATACCAAGAGGACCCACCCAGAGCATTTAAACTGTCATTTATGCACGGGAGGGGGTACGAATCCCCTATTGAAACGGAATTCAACCGTTTATAGTCAATACATAGACGTGTACTGGGTTCTGGGGTCCCAGAGGAATTTTTATCTTTACAAGACAAATAGGTGAACACCAGGGACTTTGGGAAGGTTCTATCAGGTCGGCATCTAGCATTTCTTGGAAGTTTTTCTGCTATTTCTTGCTGCTTTGGAGATATTCTTCTATAAGGCTGCCGTATTGGAGCTGCTGTGCCAGTTTCAATTTTGTTTCACCAGGTCCGTCTTCCCCAGATCCACATCATTAACAGAAAATACATCTTTAAATTCAACTAACAGCTTCTGAACTTCGTACTTTTGTTCTTCATTCAAATGTATACAACTCCTTTCTAGTAGATCAATCAAATGAGGAGGAACAGTTTCATCTTCATGTGTTGAACAGCTTCTTGTAAAGTCAGCTTATCTGCTTCCTACATTTACAGGTCTCATTAAACCAGCTGTAGTATTTTCTTTTAACACAATGTCTTCTGCGTGTGGATTCCACACCCTCACTGGTAGCATATTTTCTTCTTAGTTAACTAAAGTTTTTCCTACTATTAAACCTCTCTAAAATTAGTGACCTTTTGGTACCTTCAATAAAACCATTTTTTAAACTTTTGTCCGTTCTCTTTAAACGACAAGGTATAATAGCTTCATGTTCAGCAGGAACAACGACATCAGTATTTACAAAAACGCGCGCATCTAGAGTCCTCTTTTTCAAAACACTCTATTATTTGTTCTTCACATTTTAATTCAAAGTTGTTCAAATCAAGAGTACTAGGTACTGCTAGCAGGAAATCCATTCCCAGGATTCCATCTCCGTCTATTTCAGCAACTATTATGTCCAGTGTTACTTTTGATTTTCCAATCTGGACATCTGTCTTTATTTTCCCCTGTATAGCTAAAGGTGTTCCATCTGCTTGGTATACCTTATTTTCTACATGCATTAATTGCGGTCTTTTATCACCCGGGATTTTCCGATACAGTTCACTCGGAATAATTGTATCCGACGAGCCAGTATCAACTAGAAACCTAGTTTCAAACCCAGAAACTAATCCGGGAACATAAAGTCCCTTCTTAGCCCTGTCATAGGCATATGCCGCCCTGGTTTCCATCTGAAACCAGTCATCTGGGGCACCCCCAGGAATCTTCTGATTCCAAAAATCTTCCACCGTTTCCTCCGTTTCCTTATTTTGAAACGGCAATGTCGACAATTCTTCCATAAAACTATCGTGTACACTGTTGTTTCTATTATTTTGTCTTTTTGTATTATCCGAATTTTGTTTACCCTGGGCCCTTAAAGAACAATCTACCAACTTCGGGCCCACTGAGTTGGCTTCTCCCCGTTTCCCGATCCCGAATTTTTATTCTGACTCTGTTTCTTCTTGTAGACATAGCAATCTTTCCTAAAGTGTCCTTTCTGACCACATTCAAAACAAGTCATTTTCGACTTGTCATTATATTTTGCTTTGTCAGCATTCTTTTCTTTTAGTTGTGCTTTTAACTCTTCTATTTTATATTCTTCTGTGCTACAAGTTTCAGCTTCGTTATTCAAAGTTCTAACATTCCCGTATTTCGGTCTAACTTTATTCTTGATTTTCTCAGCTTCTAGGAAGGACTCAGCTTCTAAAGCAGCTCTCATAGCATCTTCAAGGGACCCAGGGTGTGCTTTTAAAATATTAATTTTAATTTGTCTATCTTGAATAGCGTCAGCAAAAAGCATCCTGGCTAAACGGTCGAGCGCCGCTCTGTTTACTTTTGAATAAGCTAATGCCGTCAGTCTTCTAATGGCTTGTCCTAATTCTTGTAAAGTTTCACCTGGTTTCCTCTGTCTGTTTTTCCCCTGGCCCAAAACGTCTTTCCAGCAAAGACACTAATTCTCTATAGGTATATTCAGTAGCGCCGAAATCTGATAAAATTTGTTGTGCTTGACCTTTCAGTGATGCAGCTAAAAACCGTGCTTTTCTCATTTCTCCCCATTTATTTATTCTAGCACAAGATTCAAAGTGTGCTTTATAATCTTGCCATGACGATGTACCATCAAATCGGTCAGGATATAACAAAATTTTCCCTCCATCTTCATTGTCATTTCTGTACCAAACCTCCGGGCTGATTGGATGCCTGGGTCTATTGGCGTTACGGTTACGTTCTTCCATAAAACCACGTATCCCATCTTCATTTCTTCTTAAATCAGTACAATATCCCATGTCTTGTCTTCCGTCTTCTTAATTTTCCACATTTACGATATTCTCCATTTCTGGTCTATTACAACTTCGCTATCTGATTCACCGTTTTCTGAGTCACCTCCACTCATTGCTATTACACAGACTTTTCTACAGAACTGTAAGGGCGTTTCTACAAATTAGAAAAGATTGCTACAGTCGCATAATTTATAATTCATTGTAAATGTTCTCTTTAAATTATTATAATAATCATTATTTTATTTATTTTAAACAGACTTATTTTACTTACGTTATTTTTACTTGATAACTATCTCATCTTTACTTGATAACTATCTCATTTTTTTTACGATCCTACAATATTGTAAGGTATCCCCCATTTAACTTTATTTTAACTTATCTATTCATTCTTCATTTTATCTATTTACAAAAAAAGAAAGAAAAATTCAGTTTGAAGTCTTCTTTTTATTCAACCGGTGACTAATTTTACGTCATTCTTTTATTCATCGTTAGGCCATCTTTTCTTGACGTTAGCCGCAGGGCACAACCTCTTCTTTAGCCGCTTGAAATAAACGTGCTCTAGCCGCCACAGGTTGGCTAGGTTCATGCCAGTAAAGCAGTAACATCGTTGCGGTTAGTATCGTCTTTTTTCAGTCTTCTATAAACACGAAGCCGCCTAATCTGTAAATGCTACGATTAGCCGCCAACCGCCCGCTTTCTTCTCTTGATCTTCAACTATTCGTTCCGGCGCTGCCACCAAACTGTAACGTGTCGAGCGTGACTTCATTTACTTAGGGAATCTAGACCCAAAAGAGGGGGGAGGGGATAAATAGTTCTCCTATAATATTGAGAATAAATATCGTAAACTAGGGTTAGCCGGACGCCATGGAGCCAATATATGATAAATGTTTTATTGATAAGCATAAATATTTGATATTTACCACATTGTAGCGACTGAGGCTTTCTGAAAAATGTATCTTTAACTTTAACGAGGCGGCTAAATTCTCCTTACTTCCTACATTTACTTAAAATCCACCCCCTTTTACTTTAAACTATTAACTTACATTAAAAAAAGTTAAAATATATATAAAATATGCCAAAGCGGCTGAAAAGGCGCCCTTACATTGTCTGGAGCTGAAAGGGACGGTTTCCTAGTCGAAGACTAACCAGATTTTCGAAGTTTTTGAATATCCCGCCCCTTATTTATATGGACAATGACGTCACAGGAATGTACACTACTGCGCATAGTTCTGAGCAAGGGAATTCCCAAAATGTCAGCTTCTAGACAAAATGTAAACAAACGTGAAACTTACGATAAAAAGGGGTGATTACAGCGAATACAAGCATGGAAAATACCGTAAACGGACTAAACAAAGAGAGAAAACAACAGTGACTCCTATCTTAATTTCAAATACAAGCTAGAAAGGGACGAAAAAGTGAATTTGAACTACAATCATAGATCTCAGCCGCTATAATATTGCATAAATTATGTTTAGTACGATATTTAATACGGTTACTCTGAAATTACTTCAATTAATTAGGTTATAAATTGCATTAGTGTATAAGGTAGTACATTTTGTACCTTACTTCCACAAACGTAGATTAATAAATAAGGTTGATGGACTCAAAGCATGAAAGGTACTCTGTCGAAGGAATATCTACTTAGTTCAATGTAACTGTACCAGAAGATTAGATTTTTTAAGATTAAATATAATATCATTTTTCTTTATAGTGCGTATCATTATGATATATTTTCAATTTCTTCTTAAGAACACATAATGAAAGCCTTTGTGCAATTTTTTATATACAATTTGTAACAAAATAGCAAATTATTAATAAAGAAGATATAGTAAATATTTCTCATTTGACTCGTATAGAGAGAAGATATATACTTGTATGAAAAGAATGCATCCCACATATTCATTTTTTAGTTGATGAATGAAAAAATGTTGATAATTTAGATCCGATCGCTGGGACTAATTTCATGAAAGCTGCTTTAAATATAAACATAGAGGGATATAGTTTATCTTATATATACACATTTCCCCCATTGAATTCAGTTATAGTGTGACTTTTCAGAATCTTATATTCAGAAAAATATCCCAGGTTTACTATCATATAACGTATAATTAGTGCTATGATACAAATGGAAAAAATAGAATGGCAAAGTTTTTGCGCTGATTATATATATACATATTTTCTCACCCTTTTGTCTGATGGGGCTTTGGTGGCCGAGTGGTAAGGGTCGGTGACGCATGATCACTAGCCTATCACCGCTGTCGTTGGTTCAAGTTGCCGCTCGACTTGATATATTAAGGTTGCTACGGTCCGCGGTTTCACTGGTCAGCTAGATAGCTGTCCTTGCTTTCTTTCCCCAGTACCTGGTAGTTGCGATATTGCTGAAAGTGACGATAATCCCCAATAACTCAACCCTTTTGTTTGAAGTCGACTATTTAGGATATTTTCAGTTCTTTTTGTGGTTTGTAGTTGAATGCTAAGATATTTACATATCGTCCATGTTTTTCAATGTTAGTGGAGGACCTTATCGCAGATGTACATGTAACAAGACAGTTCAAAACAATATTTAAATTCACGAAAACATAATAAATCTATATAAATTTAAGAAATCCCACAGCTGATGGAATAATTCATTCAGATATACTCAGGATATATCGCTTTGTATGATTCAGCTTCATAGCTGTCTCTAACCTAAAGACATTATTGTTTTAGTTCAGTTTAGTTTAAAATTATTTTATTGCAAGTAAAAGCAATGGGATTGGACACAAGTTGTCATAACTTATAAACGTCCACTCCCTATACATAAAACACATATGCATAAATGACAGCAGAGTAATGACCGACATATAAACATATAAATATCTATAAATGTGAGAGTAAGAAAGTTTTAAAAAAATATGAAGTTATAGAAGAAGGAAAGTTAGATTACGTAGACCTGCTGACCGGCTGATATGTTGTGCTATGATCTCAAAGCTTACAACTTTAAAATATTTACACCTATAATTAACTCTTTTAGTCTGTCTACTATAAGTACGCACTTTATCAAAAATTATTGAATTTATTCTATCATTGTAATCATCATTGCCAAATAGTAACGTTTCTATGTTGATTTCAATTTCGATGAGATTTGTAATAAGATGTGTTATTTTGTTCTAGTAAAGAGGACATTCCAAAAAATAATGAATTGCATCTTCAAAAGGTGCACTGTGTCTACATTTTGGACTCTCTACAGTATTACAACGGCGTAAGTCTGCATTTAGGGAGCTACACTGATGTCGTAATGCGGCGTGTAAGATGCTGAGCTGTCTACATCCTTCTCTATGGTATTTTCTGTGATTCTTGGACTACGCTCCAGGCGATGCTTCCTGATGTATATAAATTGAAAAATTATATACTTTGTATTTTTTTTTCCTTTCTGGAGCTTCTGGAGTTAATTCTTTATTGCCTTAGTTGTAGTCTCGACTCTTCTGTTATAAGGATTTATTTATAAGGATTTATTTAAATATCACCTGCAAGCTTTAGCCCTGTAATCGTCTGGCAATATATCATGCTGAAAGAAACTTGTCTATATTTCATTTTTACAGCAGTCCAATATAGATCTGTGTCTATGAAAAATTGAGAAAAAATTCTAACAAAACTACATGCATTCGTTTTCAAGTGTATAATGGGCGAACCAATCATCTCTGAAAAAAAATATAGGTCATTACGCTGTAAAGCAAATAGGTAGTCTACAGTAGTAGCTGAACAAAATATAAAATAAATAAAAATCAGGAAGACGTTTGAGAAGAAATATTGTTGTAGACACAATGAAAGAAGCTGACAAGCAAAAAAAGATCAATCAGGATCTGAAAACAAACCCATTTTAGTGCAGTTCGTGGCCGCTGGTCCATTTCAATAACATTTCTTTGTTTTTATCTCACCTTATCACGACAGACAAGGCAGTAGAAATCCTATTTATCGTTGGTTATGGCTAGATTTCTCCGATATCCCGGTCGTATGAACATATTATGTTTATGACGGGGAAATGTGTTACTGAAAAGTATTATTGCCATTTCCGGGAAAACTTCATTTTGTATTACCTGTAATTTCATATATTTTGTATATACGTTTTTGTATTTTGCCTGTAAGAGCGCAGGATAGGAAGACTAAAAAGTGAACGAGACTTTGAGATATTTATCACAAAATGAATGAGAAAAGAGGTATCGAAACATATTTTCACATTCCTGTATAAATAATAAAATAGCTAATTCCTGGTAAATTAGATATACATGAAGCTGCCGGTACTTTCAGGCAGACAATGAAAAATTTTGTTAAAAGTGGAAATAAATGCAAATAATTCTTGTGACAAAGGAAAAGGAAAACATAAGCACATACTCATAAAAAACAAAATCGCAGGATACCCCCAAGGTGGACCGCAAACAAATTTAACTACACATTTACAGATAACTAAACTGATATAATTAATAGAATTTATGACGTCGTCTAAGCAAACAGAACTACCAGGAAATCTAGGCAATATTGGTGTTTCGTTCTTGCTAGAAGGATAAATAGTTTGCATTTTAAGTTTGTTTCTCTAGAGGAGCCTCGGTGTCCAAGTGGTCTAGGTAGTTGGTCACATCTATACCCGTATAGTTTACTGTAGCCTATCATCATCAAGGTGCCAGTTTGCTCCTGACTTTGTGCAAAAATGACGGTGCACTCTACTCATACACTGTGTGATAAAGTTGACTACTTACTTCCCGAAAGTCGGTAGTTTCTCCGAGTACTCCGACTTCCTCCACCGTTAAATCTGGTCGCCATAAAATAGTTGAAAAATTTGCTAAAAGTGGAGGTAAGGAAAACAGAAACAGAATATTATCAAAATGCAGTTTAAAAAACCAAAGATATTAAAACAAAGCAGTTTCCAAAGCCAAAGATGTTAAAACGATCTGGAATACATTAAAAATCTAAATTCGAAAGGTAACCAATGTTTAGTCACAAAATCAGAGTATCAAAATCAAAACGTTTTGTAATAGCTTTAGACCTAGCCGATTCTTTTAATGATCAGTTTCCTAACATGACAGGAGGCTTAGCGGATTCATACAAAAAACAACCTAATTATAAAAAACAGAATGAATTGGTTGTTATGAACCAAAGATGGTCATATCTGAACTGAGTATACTTGACGTCAAATCATAATTTGAATATGTTGAATAAGTCCAAAGCTACATATTTAGTTGATCTTGGGCCAAAAAAATATTCAGTTTATGTAGCGAAATAATAGCACCAATTTCACTTATTTTGATTTATATCTGTATAAAACATTATACGTTGCCACAGATTCTTTAAAAGGCACGTGTATGCCCAGTGTTCATAAATGGAGGTGAATTTGATGCGTATAATTATAGACCTATTGCGTATTACTTTTACTCTCCAAAATAATAAAAAAGACATATTGCTACTGAATTTTACAAGCAATTAAATGAAAATAATTATTTACATAAAGCGCAATCTGGTTTCAGACTTTTGTATTAATGTGTTACAGAAACTGACAAAATTCATTAATAAATCATTAACAAATGGGGATCATGGGGAGATCAGTGGCGTTATTTTCCTGGATTTAAGGAAAGCCTTTGATTTAGCTAATCGTATAATTCTATTACAGAAACTGAAAATTCTGTAATGTTTCAGAAGAATCTATACACTGCTTTAAGTAGTATCTGGTAGATACATGTATGATATTAACAGTGAAGATTGGAAATACTTTCTCATATGAGCAACACACAGAAAGGGGTGTGCCACAAGGTTCTATTTTGGACGTCTGTTGTTTATAATATTAGTGACATGCTACTAAGTATGTAAAATTAATTTATAGATTTTTATGTTGATGACTTCACGTTACATTGTATATGCTAATATGATAATTTAGAAATTTCAAATATACAACTTCAAAATGATATCAAAAATCACTGGATCAAGGCAGAAATTATGTTTGAAGCGATTTAGACATCTTGATTTTAGGCGAAAACACAGAAAACGTATAAAATGAAATGCTACCTGGTTTATGCATTGATAGCAATGTTAATAGGGCGCGGCTTATAAATAAAATGTGTACTGTGGTATCTAGCAAAATCAATTTACTAAAGAAAATTGGAAAATATTTACCTATGCACAAGAATAATTTCTTTGATTCGTATATTAATTGTACTAAAACTAAGGTTACAACTCCCTCAGGTAAAGTTGACCTTAAACGGTTTTGGCTGTTCTGTTTAGGTACCCTTTTTGGTTTTAATGCTCCCAAACGTTTTATATATTTGGCTTCCCAAGATTTTTGGTCTCCAGCGTACCTGATGAAGGTTATTCCAGAAACACGTCTCGTGCGCACTGAAATTGGTATCATACGTTTATTTACTACCACTGGGTCGATACCACTGCTGGTAGACTGTCAGTCCCCGAGGGTATCATCCGCCCAGTAGCCAGTGCTTCGGCACTGGCATGATTTAATGATACATTTTTA
>JAOXYI010070961.1:0-12504 GCA_028566495.1 Lithophaga antillarum | reverse complement strand
GAAATTTAAGCAAAGATAAACGCATTAAAAATATAATGCAAGGAACTATATTACGTAGCCACAGAAGAAAAGCAGTAGTTCGGTCTTTCCGAAACGTTAACTAGAGAATAAAGGATAGGGTACATTGGTCTTCGTAGTAAAAATGAAATAAGATCGTTTCAGTCTGATTCTGCCACGTTCAGGGTCTACAATACGATATCGATGATTGTCATCTTTATCTATGAATATTATTTTAAAAATTCACCTGGTAACCTCCACTGACACAATTCATAGAAATTACTACTACTATTTACAAATTGATAATTGACTATTATTTACAAATAAATAATTGATATCTTGAAGTTTATTTTTGCGCATACTCTTCCTGAACACTTAACAATTGTCTGTATTTGTTATTAGGTAAACCCAATAAGTACCATTTTGGATTAGATAATATGAGAGGTGACATAGTGGATCATCCATCATTACTTATAGATACTTATAACAAACCAAAAATTGTCCGTGGCAAGATTGGAAAAGCTTTGAAGCTAAATGGTCAGTCACAGGTTGTTGACATTGGTGAACAAGCGAATGACTGCCTTGGTAATCTTGATCTGTGTCACCATGGCGCTTTGATGGCTTTATGGTTCAAACCAACTAGCTTTAGGCATAACATGCACTTTTTATCTAATGGCCACAACGGAATAACTGTTTCAAATCAAGGGGATATGATTTTAATTACGGCTGCAACAACTACACGGAAGTGGCAGATAACAACAGACAAGCTACGTCCTCACAGATGGTATTTTATGGAAATCAACTGGGATCCTGAAATTGGTTTGGAATTGTACCTCAATAATAAATTCGTACAGGGTAATTACACTGCTGCTCGGAGAAATGATCCTGTTCCTACTGATCTCGTTGGTCGCGCTGTTGAAAATAAGTTTTATCTTGGTCGTGGAAATGTTTATATGGAACGTGATACGTACGGAAAAGGTGTGTTTGATGAACTGGAATACTGGTTCGGACCACGTGGCTATTTGAAGGCATTTGGATATTTAAATAGAGGTGAGTGAAAAACAAAAGCTTGTTTTGCAAATGGAATTTTTTGGATGTTTGATAGTTTAATACTTTTTTATGAATTGTACTTTTATACCTAAAGAGGTATCCTTATCCACATATCTGCAGGTGCTTGCATGTAAAACAGTTGATCTGTTTCATGTATTAAAATATTTGCTTTTTTCATATATAAAGTTCACCACGTCAAACAAAACGTCCTCTCTTTTGCATTCGTATAAAAGTACAAAAATATGCCTCGAGTTCTTCAATAAATGAGAAGTGTTGAAATTAAAAACAGGCTATGTAATTCAGGCGCTACTCTACATTCAAGATGAAAGGGAAAACATTATAATTGTATGAAAGCTTGCTTTAATTTCACTTGTCATTTTCAGCCGAATCGGCTACGAGAGATGAATACAAATCTTTAATGCAAAAATTGAATTTGTTATTCTTTCGAAACATTTCATCGCTTGAAGGTGAGATGAGCAGGAGATGTTTACCATGTCGATGTAACTGTTCGCTGTCCCATCCTTGTCTAAAAATTCACTAGTAACTGTAATTTGAGCTTAAATGTCCATTACTAGATTGAAACAAGCTGTTAAGTCCATTAAATCTCAGATAAGAAACCGAACCCCTTTTAAGACAGAATCGATTGCAGTCAATCTGCTTCTGTTAAACCATTACAGTGTACGTTCATTTAGATAAATATTTATCTGTAGCTAAACAATCTTGACAATGTTTAGCTGGGATTGATTGACTTCAGTCTGTCATGGTTTTGATTGCTAAACCGAGATTGAAGTAATGTCACTACTAGTATATTTGAATCTGATTTAAGCCTAGTTTATGGTAAGCCAAACATGGCCGTTTCAGCCAGGTGTTAGGGTTGTTATTCCCACAATGAACGAAGATGGCGTGGGGATGTAGCGTTTCGTTCGTTCGTTCCAGTTAAGTTTTGCCCTTAGGTCCATGCATTAGTACTAGAACCTGTACGATAATGAAATTTATTGGAGAGTTCGTAATCCTTGCTACAAGAATGGGATCGTCCGGACCTATATTTTACGTTTCAGTGACTTTGGTTAGGTTTTGTGCTTAGATCCATTGGAGTGATACTGCAACCTGTACAACGATGAAACTTCATATGTAGATGAATCTTGGATAGTTCTTAGCCATGTTACAAGAACTGGATCATCCTGACCTATTTCGTATGCTCCAGTGACACCGGTTAGGTTTTAAGGATTGGGTGACCTGGATAGTGCTAAACCATCGATGATGAACAGGTTTTGTTGACATTAATTTTATGCTTTAGTGACTTTGGTTTGTTTTGTACAGCAATAACACTTTATTTGTGGATACATCTTTGATAGTGCTAAACCACTGTGCAAGAATTATGTAATCTTGACCTGCAATTCACGATTTACACTGTAGACGAGCGGATTAGCTTCACTTCAGAAATGCACCTTTTACTCGTTCGATTTTTAGCTTTTGTACAAACATTGTCTTGTTATATCCAGACTATGTTTATTGTTTTGGATTATCCTTTTGTATTTCTACTGTTCTCTTAGAACGCTCTTAATAAATGTGTTTTTCATTCTAATTTCAGACAGACCTGAAAACTTCATTATTCCATTTGAATCTAAAGATGGTACAACTATTCCGCATTCAAAATTATCCCTGACAGTATATGGCAATCCAATGCTTGTTCAAGGACGAATTGGAAACGGATTATCTCTCAATGGTAATGGTCAATATCTAGATCTTGGAGAACACTCGGATGAATGTTTGGGAAATCTGGCTCTTTGCCCAAATGGGATAACTGTTTCTGCATGGATGAATTTCCAGGAGTTGAAAGAAAATATGTACATTCTTTCCACTGGAAATAATGGACTGCGCTTGTACTTGAAAGACAATCATCTGAATGTCAAGGCTAATCAGGGTAATAAAGAATGGCACGCAAGTATTCCAGAGGTAGATATTGGAACATGGAATTATGTTGAACTTTCTTGGCACCCTGATTTTGGTCTAGGTCTATATTTAAATAACAGCTTGGTTGCCTATTCAACATTTACTGATTCAAACTTCAACCAGCCAGTTACAACCAGACCCCGTGTTTTACTGGGTAAAGCTAATCCTGGCGACTCCACAGAAGTTACCAATGAAGCTCACATGGTAGCAGACGAAATGGAGGTTTGGTATGGAAGGAGAGAAGAACTTATGGCATTTGACTACATCCTTCGAGGTAATTATAGAAAACTGTGAAAAACATAAATAATTTCGGGGGCACCAGTTTTCGTTGAGTTACATCCAATAACTGACGAAAACTGGAAACCCACAAATTTTAATAATTTGATATAAAATTAATGGAAATTGAACAAGATTTTTTTTTTCATAGGAAAATCTGATTTCATCAACATCGAAGTTAAAACTATGCTATGCTAAAACTTGATTCTTTGATACTTGTTCTATTTTAAGCTTTCTTCATCAGTAACTACTAGTAATTTTTTTTCTATTGTAACTGTTAGTCTTATTAGTATTCGTTAACAAACGCATTAAATCAAATGAAGTATTCTCAAATGTCTTTTTTCAGATTTTATTTTGAATTTAAATATACGAATTTTTTAATGGTGCATGCACATTGCCTAAGCAAGCTTATCTAACATATATTGCGCATTTTATTCTTAATACTTATTTGCACCTATCTGGATTGTTCATGTGTGCAACATCAGAAACATATCTACCAATACCAGGACCTTAAGAACATGAAATTATTGTAAGAATTTAAACGGATCTTCTCAATGTTAATTCCTTTCTTTAGCCGTTGGCGTTTATAAAGTAATTCTCCCATCTCCGATGTAATACTAAAAGTTGTTCCTAACGTCCTGGTGAACTTATCCAAACTTTTATGTTGTACCTCTGCGCATGTCATTTAAGTTTGAATTTATATTGCTTGCTTGTGTCTGTTGAATATAAATCGAGCCTGAAAAAAGTCAATGAAGCCGACAGTATATTTTTTCTGTTCAAGAAAGATAACTCAATTATTATAGAATTACGCTAATATTCCATACTAATACAATATTTGAACTTCAGGAAATATACAACGTCTTGTTCTTAAATTAACTGTATTATCTGAGGTGTTATTTTCTTCTCTGTGAAAAGTTCAAAGCAGAAAAACAGTGTAAATTATTTCCTGCAAATATTTGAACAAAAAACAATTATCTCGTGACGTTTTAATTATTTCAGACTCGAACTATAATAAGTATCATTTATTGCACGCTGCAGGCAGTCTTGTTCGTTATTTTGGTGTCGTCTTTATAATGAGTATTGTTGTACGACTTCTTTGTCTCATGGTTCAGTTATAAGGTTTATAGATAGTTCTGTATATTGTGATCATAGAATGTTTCTTCGTAGTTTTCTACAATAGTACATGGTTTGCTATATCTATGTATGTTAATACTACTGAACTTTTAGTTTCGAATAGTTCACATATCTATTGCATGAACTTTAACAATTTTTTTCAGTTATTTTCCCTTTTTTCTTTCGTTATTTTAGTTCGAAAACAAACATCATTTTGGATATATTCAACATTTCATACCTGTTAAAATCTTTTTATATCTGTTCGTAAAAGAACTATTATACCTCTTTTACTTTAAAGAAATGATTTTTGTATTTATTTTACCTCAGCTTTCCCCTGTATGTTCTTGTTCATTATGGCCATCAAAGACAATGTTGTCTGATTTTTTTCCTATGGCTCTGAGAAAGTTAATATTTATCATTTTCCCTCCTTTCAGAAGATCGATAATGAAAAAAAATGAGGCTGTTATAATCGAAAATCTTTGTGAGATAGGCTTTCCTCTATTCTAACCTGATGTGAACACTGTACGCATGCTTATTGTACAACTACATACTGCATGCTAACCTTGTTACCACAGATGGCATATGCTAGTTAATAAATAACCTATCGTAGATTCTGATAATAAATATGATGACACAATTTCAGACACCGTGTGAGAAAGTCTTTTTGTCGAATGTCTGTGTTGGAAGTCTCTTGCACACTTCAGATCACAAACTAATGCTCTTCCAGCACAAGATTATTCAAGGCAAGTTGATCTGAATCAGATTTCATTGGTAGGTTTGCTGTAGTCTTCAATGGATCGTACTTCGTACTGGTGTTCAGATTTTGTTTCGTTCTGCTTAGTAACGCTTATTCACCATTCGTATGACAATAACGCCAGAATACACATTAAAATTAAATCGGTAGAAAAAAAATAATAAAATGTGGAAACAACATCATAAATTATTTCATTCAAACAGAATTGCTGTTTTGTAAATACTTACCTGTTAATCATATGTACAGACAGAGAGACTAAGAAAAGAAAGGTCTGTGAGACGTATTTGCGCATTGGGGTGTAGCATAACTCCACCCTCACAAGCAACCATTATGAATATTCGTCATAAACACAACGGTGCAACTGAATTATTTTATTTATTATTCCGAGAATGTATTCTGGTGTTATTGTTTTATATCTATTCGGAGTTGCAGTGTTTCTTTCCTCATGGCTTTTCATCAATGCTTCACTATAGCTTTTGGTTTAACAATAACATCAACATGAATGTAGTTCACTAACATTTAATATATAATATTTTATTTAGTTTAGTGTTTATTTCCAGTACATATTTCCATAACATAATACTGTTATATAGAAACTCATTTTATATAAGTACATAAATGTAGATATCCGAAATTCGTATCAGATGGATAAACCATGTTTTCAATTAGACATCGTTGTTTCTGTGGGAATTCCTTTGTAATCATATATTCATCCTCACTCGGGTCACATTCAACAGATTAATAATTCCATGCAAATCCTCTAAACGGACTTCTCCAGTATATTGTTTATTTCTATCTGGTAAATTATTTCATTAGAAAACAACGATTTTTCCCATTAGTTGTTTTGTTATACCAAAACGGTGTCGGAAATAAAAAATTCTCTGTTTCCTTCGTTCTCAGCGTCTGATGTTTCACGACCTTTCTGACAAATGAACAACCCATGCTCTTTTCCATATCATGTTTACTTGAAACAGCTTTCTATTTCACTAGAAACAAACCTCTTGTAAGAAATTAACTGTCATTTCCTAATCCTCCAGACTTAATATATCTATTTTTGCGTATAACTGCCCCTTCATCGTTCAAGTCCCTACCTATAAGGAGTCTACTCTCTTTGTAAAGGAAACGTGTAGAGTAGATAGCGTGACAGGTTATACTAAACTAGATTCACTTCCTAGATGCAAAGCCCTTTCTACTAGCAAGTACCTCTCAACAAGAAGAGTAAAGAGTTCAACTAAAAAACTAAAAATTGAAAAGGAACATTTTTATTATTTTTAGCGGTTATAAACACTTCATTTTCTTGATATAATGTTCTCTTTTTAACCATTTCTTGTTTAGATATTATTTGTTTGTATATGGATTTGACATGCAAACTGAAATATACTTTTTGTTATATATACTGTTCTTTCAGTTACAAATTCATATATAGGTTGAAGAAAATTAGTCTTTTATATGCTCGAAAAATGGGAAAGGAATGGATATTTCTATTTCATTAACTATCTAGACATACAAAGCTGTCATCAACGAATTTTAGTTTCTACATTTACTGTCAAAACCTAATATGTATGACATCACAATTTTAAACACGCATCTTAACATTTTGTCGAAGATAAATCTAAATCATTGCAAGAACAAGAGATAAATTCAATAACATAAACGTGTATGAAATACAATAAAATTATTTGTTATATTGTGTACAGATGACTGTGAAATACCGTGATACACTTGAAAATGATAATTTCACCAGTGAAGTTATTAAATTTATATCCTCTGCCATGACGTCATAATGTTAAACAATACTTTCTCTAGCAGCGGAATCAATTTGTTTGAACTATATCTCTGCTTCGATAAAGTGGGGCTAATGGTTTCTCCTATATTCGTCCGCAATTCCGTTCGTCTGTCACTGGTTTGATATATTTTCAGAATAATGGACTGTAAATCAGTCTCAGTATTTGAAATCAAGTATGTTTTATTTGGAGTAAATTCCAGTTTTCAGTCTAACAGGTGACGGAGGTATACATTTGAGAACTGGCTGACAGTATACCACTTATTTAAATGATTTTCGCATTCATACGTGAACATTAATGCGAAATTCTGTCCATACGAAAACAATATTACAAATTGTTCTTTTCAGTTATCAAAAATATACCGCTAGTGTCGGTTTCTCGATCAACTGTGGTATATTTTTGATAATCGAAAAGATAAATTAGTAGGGTATTAAAACATGGAAGTATTATATTGACAATATAATATTTCCATGATTAAAACAACAGGTATATCGAAATGAAACAAGCTAGTAATCTACGCGAAAAAATTGAAGAAGTTTGGTTGGGGACTTAATTACCGCATCATACATGAAACTACCACAAAATACGCCCACGAATATAAGTAACGGTCCAGCTCGATGGAAGACCAGAACAATGAAATAACTCGTCATTTAGTAATGGTGTGTCGTTCGTTACAACTTCCTGTAACATCCTGTTTTGGTTAACTTCTCATCGACAACAATCACTTGTTTAGATTTTGCACTTAAATTTCATTAACATGATTGTTTTATGAGTTAGATGAATATTTCAAATTTTAACAAATGTTAAAGGATGAAGCTTGAAAAGGTTTATTTGACATTCAAACTCCGATAGTGTATTCAGTCAAAGTAAAAACTCATCACATATATCCTGTATAACATGGTCTCTTGTATTCTGTATTACTTGTATGTTTTGATACATTCACACCTTATTTATTTTGTTTCTTTTTATTGCACGGTAAGAAAAAGAAAATTATTTATTCTGCTTCAGTGATATACAAAAACAATTGCATTTATTCTTTATTTCTCCGTTCTCATCTGTTATATTTCATATTTTTTTCCTTTTATACTTTTTATGCATGTGTTATGAATTGAATGTTTGCAAGTATTGTATTAGTTAAGACTCATATGAATTGTGGGTAAAATTATGCTTCTGTTAATTGTAACTACTCGGCTATTCTCGCTTCGCAGGCGAGGCGAAAATAACCGAGGATTCGATTGATCAATTTACATTATCTGTAACAGCAAATACTTGTCTTAAAAAACGTAGCATTAGATTTTGTCGAATATCATTATTAGCAAGTTACCCACAGTTCAAAATAAATTGTTGACAGTAGCCTGTTTCTTTGTTTAGTTATACAAGGCCCGTATGCATAAAACCACTTAAGTAAGGAATCCATTCGGAATACTAAATTATCGAAAAGGAGGAAGATAAATCTTCCCGTTCAGAATAAATCTTAACTTAAGATGTTTTATGCATACGGGTCCAAGGCATTATATATTTTAATTTATAACGGGAGGTTGGATATAACGCCCATGTTAAATAGAAACTGAGAAGGTTTGCGAGCTCGCGAACGTCCCGTTTCATACATGACGTCGCCAAGTGTATTAACTGTACAGAGCTTTCATTCAATCCAGAAAGATTGCACTATAAAAATGTTTTATGTGGTGTTGTGGTGCCTTCAGTTTTAAATGGGGTACCTCTTTGTCCGCCTTTATATACAAACAGATACTACTGTACCAGTCAGAGGAACAGTCTACTGTTAACAGTCTTTGGTGGATCCACAACTGTTGTATTCAGTTTTATTTTATTGCTATGTTAACGTTTTTCTTGACAATAAAACGCGAGAAACATTAATCCACCATACCCATAAACCACAAAATACAACTATTTGTCTGTTCTTTTTGCAGTTATAAATGTTATATTATTGTTTCATATGCAGAAATAGGGTTTTTCAAATATTGCTAAAATTGTAATCCGCCCCAAAACTACTCACGATCCCAATCGAACAAACAATAATCAGTGCGAGCAAATAGATGCAGTAAATGTAATCATTTAACTTTTAACTTCCAAAAAAAGATGCCTCTGTGCAGTTTTGTCTGTAGTTTTACGTTTTCACCTTATCATAGCTTAAATCGCCGTCGAATACAGGATGAGAACAATATTTATAATTATAATTTTTTTTACGTAGTTCTGGAAAAGGATTTAAGAAATAGTTGTATTGTGTGGTTTCCGTTTGCATTAGTTGATACCAGTTTCAAAACTTGTGGACCAAAGTTTATATGCTGGTAACTGGATATGCCAGTTATTTCTTTAAAAATTATTTTATCGTAAAGTTTTCTATAGAAATGAAAAAAAAATCATTTATTTTTGTTAACAGCAGCAACTACTTGCTTTATCGATGATGACTTACTTTTTTAAATTTAAATAAGGCCACTAATTACAATTTTAATTTTCATATCTATTCTGTGAGATAATCTTGTACTCATAGTACTGGTATCAGCTAAATCTCAGTTCATTCTTTATCCTTTGCATGACTTTTCCATTGAAGACTTTCATTCAATTTTTCACTTCCTGCAGACAACATTCGACATGAGATTTTCTCCATGGAAACGGAAACTAATGGCATTGTTGATCACCCAAAATTTACTGTCACTCTAGAAAATGGCGCTCGGTTAATCCCGGGAACGATCGGGAATGCAGTATCTCTAAATGGATTTGGACAGTATGTTGATATTGGGATTCACAACGACAGATGTTTGGCAAACTTGGAGAAATGCAAACATGGGCTGACAGTCTCGATGTGGTTGAAAGCACGTCGCCTTGTCGACGATACCTACTTCTTGTCTACTCCTTCGTATTCCCTGTTTTACCGTGATGGAAGTCTACAGGCCAGATTCAATTACAGGGGTAAAGTTTGGCAGGTTTACACACCAAATATCAAACCAGATCGCTGGCACAACGTGGATCTTAGCTGGACACCTGAAGGTGCACTTGGTCTGTATGTCGACGGTAGACAAGAAGCGTCAACAACACGATACAGGGATGCTATGCAAGGAGATCAGCCTGCGTCAGAATCGGTGCAGATCGGAAAGGCTGACATCAGCTCTAGAACAGCCGCAGCAGATATCGACGAAGTCCAGTTTTGGTATGGACCACGTGATCAACTTCTAGCATCAGGACAACTAGGAGGTAACCTGTCTACCGATAAGTACATTCTGTTCATTCACGAACTGTAACGATATATTGGATCTCTTGTCTAACGATAAATACATTCATGAATTGTAACGAATGCCAAGTCTTGTCTAACGATACGTACATTCATGAATTGTAACGAATGCCAATTCTTGTCTAACGATACGTACATTCTGAATGTACGTATCGTTGGACAAGAAATGATTCACGAACTGTATGATATATTGGATTTCTTATCTAATAATAAGTACAATCACGAATTGCAACTATATATGCGCATTCTTGTCTAACGATAAATACATTCATGAATTGTAACGATATATTGGAATTATATCTATATTTGATTTAAGTACGATACTTTAACATTATTTATTGAAATGTGCATAGGGTGCATCAAAATAATTTGGATATCTTGTGATAGTACGGTACAGCATACCATTCTACTTAGAGTTACATATTTGAATATAGTTCTTTTACTGTTTTATATAGTAAAATTTCAATCTATGTTTAAAATGTACGAAAAATATGTTCAATAGGATACGAGATGCAGGACAGTTAAAAATATTTGGTTTTGTATCATTCAAGAAAGGTAATACATACGACTGACCTATTTAAATTATCTATTTGAACAATAAGTGCAAAATTACGAAATTAAATGTGTCATTTCAGAGTTGTGGCTCTTGATAAAATATCCGCCCGTCCGTCGTT
Source organism: Lithophaga antillarum (assembly GCA_028566495.1). NCBI lineage: Eukaryota > Metazoa > Mollusca > Bivalvia > Mytilida > Mytilidae > Lithophaga > Lithophaga antillarum. The sequence continues at coordinate 1,656 of JAOXYI010070961.1, read as the reverse complement.
GGCTTTTTACATTTAATTGATAATTTGAATAAGTCAGTCGTATGTATTACCTTTCTTGAACGATACGAAATCAAATATTCGGACTTTTATTCAGTTTGTGAGCTTTCGGTCCAGTTTCCACATCGCTAAATTCAGCAAAAAGAACGTTTAATTCTATAATAAATATTTATTCCGCATTTAGAGACACCATTTCAATGACCTCCCTTCAAAAACCCTCTTTTACACATCCCCATATATATTTCATATATTACCTTTTGTATTTACATCGCAGGTTCCGTCAACCATCAAGCTATTTTGTTTGAAAGGGTTATACGAGACTTCAACAATGGGACTGCAGTTATTGTGACACCATCAAGGAGAATTTATCTGTATGGTGGACCAACCCGCGCTCAAGGTGACCAACATGGTGCAATAAGGGTCAATGGTAAATCGCAGTATATCTATGTTGGTGATGACGTAATCTGTACCGGTAATCTGGATAAATGTCCGCAAGGGTTCACGGTACGGTTTGCAATGAAACCAGAACACCTTATAAACAACATGTATTTCCTTGACAGCTTCCCGCTGTCCATTTATTACCGAGATGGGAAACTGTTCGCTACAGCTCGATCACCTACAAAAGCATGGACGGTTAAAGCTCCTGGTATCAGGGAAAACGAATGGCAGGATATAGAGGTTACATGGCATCCACAAGCAGGTATGCTGATAAAACATCGTTTCCTTTTATTTCTTTCATAACAATTATTTTAAAGGCTTTTTATACGGTATAGAATGCTAAAGATAATAGCTTACAAAATCTGGTCTTAAATTGAGACCAAAAGTAGACATATTCCAAATAAAACACGAAAACAGGAACGGACGGTATGAAACTTCCATAATAAAATCGGTGAATAAAACCAATTGTTGTACGCAGTAAGCGCAGTAAGGAAGCTTGTTGACTTTCTGTCCAGCTTAGAGCAGGAGGTACTAGATATTAAATCGCACAAAGCTTATATCAGTTTGTAGAAAAACAGTCTTTTTGCGTTTCTTTCACTTACAAAACATTATCTTCTTTACTTCATTAAAAAATCGAATTAATAGTTTTAAAGGTTATTCAGGAAAATTTGAAGAGTTTGAATAATAGGCAAGATTTCATTTTACTCAAAATGTCAAAAAAGATAACAGAAAACTTCCAAGGGATTTTAAAAACAAATAATAAGATAACACCAGTACAGTTTATTATCTTATACAAATTTATGAAACAAGTCTACATAGTGTTGTGTTTGTAATGTCTTCTGAACATTCACTGGTAGTCTACTGTATCCTCGTATATTAACTCTACAGAATACTCAGTATCCTGATTTCAGAGAACATCTCACAAAATGATTGGTCAATACTACCCCGATAAATTTCTGTCCAAGTTTTTAATAAGTCAGTTCAATTTTTTTCAAGTCAATTAAAATCAGGATACATTCGTTATACAGTGTGCTATTGGCCTCGGCTTCGCTTCGCCCTTTATGAATTTCATTGACCCGATATATTCCCGTATTAGGACAATAGCTTACTGTTTAACTAATAGCATTTATCCTGCAGTTGTTGGGTATAAAGGGTGTCAAATAAACTTTAGCTTTATTATGCTAATAGCATAATAAAGTCTCCTGGTAACCTGATCTTACT
>JAOXYI010070851.1:0-12505 GCA_028566495.1 Lithophaga antillarum | reverse complement strand
CGTGGCATCTACCAACACGGGACCTCGGATTTTACGTCCCCATCCGACGGACGTTGGTTGTGTATTTATGATCCCGCGGAGGCAGGCAAGAAATACTCATTTGATCACACCTTATTTTATTGGTTTACGGCGGAATGTATATATAGATGCAACATTTTTTTAGCACAGCGCAATGTAACCAAAACTAGAAATGAAGAATGCTAAAAGGCTTGACACATATAGTTGCTTTTCTCCCCTTTGATCGGTTCACTGGCTCGAAAACTCGCATCTTCTTTATTTAATTCATAGAAAAATTCACTGAAATACGTATTCTTTATATACAAATCAGTTTATCTGATTAATTATTACTAAAAGGAACATTTATTAAATAGATAATAGAAAACTGATTCATTCTACAGTACTAATGTTCTTTAAATTATGAAATATTTATATATGAAAAATAATAGGGATCTGAACTTTCCATTCAGCAAATAAAAGATATCGTATGTTCTAGAAAACACACGATGACGAAGTGGAAATTGGTACAACCATTTTCCGAATTTGCAATTTTGACGTATATTTATTGATTTATCAAACTTCTGATATCATTTTTCATCGACCTCCAACCTGATGTAATATTTGTTTGTATTAAGTTAATGGTTGAGGAAATATTTCAGCGTCATTATCGTTCTGAATGTCTGGTCTTATAGTGCAATATTTGTTGCCATAATAATAGCAGAATTTCAAACTCCTATCTTTGTTCCAGTATAAATGGCAGTAATTCATATGAATGACCTGGCCGTGTCTTTTCGATGTTGCACGATTTATACACAGAATTATGTGGTTTCCTTTAAATTGACCATGACGTCATTTATAAGATTAAAGTTCGCGATAATGTTTCTTCTGCGACTAATCCATCCGAACCACTTCAGTGACTGTAACGAACAGTTTTGTAAAGTAAGGCGGCAGTAGAATTCCAATAACTGATCAACAGTGACTGTACTGTACAGTGTGGTACAATAATGTTACAGGAGAATACCAATAAGGGATCAATATTGACTGAACTGTACAGTTTGGTACATTAAGGTGACAGAAGATATACCAATAACGGATCAATAGTGACTGTACTGTACAGTCTGGTACAGTAAGGTGACAGAATACGAATAACTGATTGATCATTAATGACTGTACTGTACAGTTTGGTACAGTATATACCAATATCTGATCAATAGTGACTGTATTGTACAGTTTGATACAATAAGGTGACATGAGAATACCAATAACTAATCAATAGTGACTGTAGTGTACAGTTTGATACAGTAAGGGTACAGTATAGTACTAATAACTGATCAATAGTGACTGTAGTGTACAATTTGGTGCAGTACGGGTACAGTATAGTACCAATAACTGATCAATAGTGACTGTAGCGTACCGTTCGATACAATAAGGTGACAGGAGAATACATGTACCAATAACAAATTAATAGTGACTGTAGTGTACAGGTTGGTACAGTAAGGTGACAGGAGAATACCAATAACGGATCAATAGTGATTGTACTGTACGGTTTGGTACAGTAAGGGTACAGTATAGTACCAATAACTGATCAATAGTAATTGTAGTGTACAGTTTGGTACAGTAAGATGAAAGGAAAATACCAATAACTGACTAATAGTGAATGTATTGTACAGTTTGATACAATAAGGTGACAGGAGAATACCAATAACGGATCAATAGTAACTGTAGTGTACAGTTTGGTACAGTAAGGGTACAGTATAGTACCAATAACTGACCAATAGTGACTGTAGTGTACAGTTTGGCACAGTAAGGTGACAGGAGAATACCAATAGCTGATCAATAGTGACTGTACTGTACAGTTTGGTGCAGTAAAGTGACAGGAGAATACCAGAAACTGATCAATAATTACTGTACTGTACTGTACAGTTTGCTACATTGAAGTGAAAGGGGAATACCAATAACTGATCAATAGTGACTGTACTGTACAATTTAGTGTAGTAAGGTGACAGTACAATACTAACTGATCAAAATGTCATAGTCCAGACACAACAAGTCAACACTAGTGGAAATAAAAGAGTAGAATGGAACACAAAGAACTAAAGATCGGACAAAACGTACTCCCATTCAAAACTGGGATTGAGAACAGGTGCACCAATATTGTAAGCTTCTCCTGTGTTGCATACAGGACCGTCTTCGAGTCCTAATTCTCAAAACCTGTATACAAGTCTTGATAAGTAAGAGAACAATAATTAATATATGAGACCGGACACGTGTCTTTAACGATCTGAGACACGGAAATTCCGTATGGATCAACAATGCGTAATTATTACCATAAAATTTTCGAACATATAGAATGGAAGGAGTTTACCGAAGTCATTGTTCCAAAACATCATACATCCAGAGGACAAGACAAGAACATGATCAACAAAAAAACAAACACAAACGTAGAACAAAAACGGACACAACACTGAAAACTAAAGCTAGGACAGTACGAACTCCCATAATGCCCCACATGTGGCACCCGTTGTATATTGTGTATACCCGAAGACATCAACATCGTTTTTAAACGGAAATGGTGTTGGACGTCACCCCCAATTAAAATAATACATTCAAAATAAAACAACAACTCCCTACAAACAGATAGGAGTAAACTACGAACCGAACATTGTTTTTTACCCGGAATTCGTAATGGACATCTCAGTACATAACTTGAGACATTAAACATAAACTGAACGAGACGAACTCCTCACACAAAAAGAAAACTGGGAGTGACATCAAGTGTTCCCTAAAGGTAAAGCATGTCCTGCTCCATATGTAACATCCGTCGTACTGACCAGTGTACAAAGCCGATATGAAGTCGCAAATCAGGTAAGGAGAACGGATAATGCCAATGATACAGGAACATGTCCACTATCATCTTTGAAACGGACGCTCCAAAATGGTCAGCCAACTCTTGATGACAACATAAAATTTTCAATGTGATATATTGTTAATCTAGACTTGACGTAGCCTTGAATGAGTAACTTTTGTGACAATGATAATCCTCTATTCAGGAAGTCGAAACAAGCCCTAGAGCAGCGGATCAACTGTGAAATGTAGACTCCATACGCCGGTGACGCTAGTATATTGCCACACAGAAAAGGGAAATACACTATCAGAAAATCATTGTCATCACGTTTGTCGTATAGTTTTGAATATAACCGCCCTCCCATGTCTATCGCTAGGAATAAGCCCAAATAATTCCAGCTGAAACTTTTGATAACCTTCCCTCAGTAATTTACTATTCAAAGGCAACTCTGATACCTAGAACAAGCTCTAGAATGTTGTATGAACTGCGATACGTAGACCACACTGTATGCAGGGACCAGGAATGTTTCTCCTAAAAGAAAATGGGAAGATTACGATTAGAAACTCTGTTTCTATTTTGCACTTTCAGACTATTTATCTCGAGATTTTGACATTCATTTCGAGTGCAGCACATAGCGTCTCCGCTTATTTATCTTGGATGCTCAACTTCAGATAAATAGTCGAATACTCGAGATCAGGAACTTACTATTTTGCTCGAGCATTCTAAATAATAAGTCGCGTGCTCAAGTTGATATACAACTAACAGATGATCAGTCTAATAATTAACAGTCAAAAGTTATGGTAGTAGTGAAACAGAAAACATTTGCAGTCAACAGAGGCACTGTCGTCGTGGTGAAGCAAAGTTATGATAGCGGACATAAAATTGCGTGAATGTTAACTTTATCCGGAGTTATCTTGCTTAAACAAATAAAAAATGTGTGTTTTAGGAAGTTTGATATAAGGATCTTCATTCTTTTGACTGAAATAATTTTCGCACAGCTCAAAAATAAGAACCTATCAACTTCGTATTCTGACACATCGTATTGAAAGAGAGACAATTCATAGTTATTTCAGAATCCAAGATCATTTAGTTTTGAATGTAGAACCACTTCTCTTTGAAATGCTTGCGTCCTTGTTTTTTTTTGTTTTTTTTTGTTTTTTTGTTTTTTCTTGTTTTGTGTTTGGTTTTTTTTGTTTTTTATTTTTATTTTTTTATTTATTTTTTTTTCATAGATTTCGAGGCAAAATCCAATGAATAACATATTATTAAATAGATGACGGTGAAATACCGTAATTCGCAGTGAAATAAAAATGATAATTTCATTCCAGTGGCGTCGTAATGCTTGTTTTTTAAAGAACTTCACAATCGCTAAATTCTAACGCGTCTTACAACAGAAAACAAGTACGTTTAATTTCAAAGAATTTTACGTAAAAGCGTTAACATTAACGCCTAAAAGTATCTATATAATAAATAGTATAACTACTCAGTCTATCCTATTATCAAAAATATACCAGTTATGGCCGAACAACGTATTAAGTCACTTATAAGCTACGCATATTCGAGAGTTAATGCGTTGTAAATTCATTCGGGGGATATTTTTGATAATCGTAAAGACAGATTTGTTATGCTATATATAATGATCACTTGTTTTCCAACGTCGTTGAAAACAAAATTTGTGTTAGTTGAATTCAAAAACATTGGGCAGACAAAAAATCGGATATCTGATAATCTGCAGGTTTACAAATGTAATAATACTACACGGTGTCTTAACGTAATTGTTGAAAATTCTTGAAATAGTATTACTAGTAGTCAGTATCTCGCTAATTGTCTGGCTAGTCCAGTAATTCAATTTGGTAATCAAGCTTTCGACTTGGTACATGTATCAAAAAGCTATACGCTTACTCAGTCTCGAGCATTGGACTTGATTAACACATCGACTCCATATTTTATATGTTCATGACTTTACAACTGGAATTCTCGATTTACTTTTATAAAAGCAAACTATGTCCGAGGCTTAAAGTATATATTACATGTAAAGTCAAAACTGACTTTATCCTAAAGTAATTTATAAACTTATTTCTTCCAAAACTTTTACTTTGTATGTCGGTGATGGTAATGCTTGAGGATTGGTTCATCTTTTGTTTAAAGGTTGGTAGGTTATGCCAGTAAATATGGGGAAAAGTCATCCTTGAAGCTGAAAACTATATGAATGCGTTTTTAGATAGGTAATCATAATAGACATTAACGAGTGAATTTCGCTCTAGAATCCATTTTCGATAAATTGGGACAAAACTACACTGTAGCAATTCTTAGTGGAATAATGATAGTATTTTGGATTTCAGAAATGTATGAATAGAGTCTGAAAGGCCCGGACGCTTACCCTGCAAAAATTATTAAAGTTTCCTCCGCCCACCAGAAATAGTAATGGAATATAACTTGTCCAAAAGTATGAATTTTGAAATAAATATTTATTGGAACATTATATGCTGGGAAATTATTTTCAATATAGTGAATGGATAACTTATGACTGAGTTGTTTAGTTTACTAATAACAGTTATTAAATAATTAATTAATATGTTTTTGAATAGGGTACATTGTAAAATCATTAATTCCGATCATATTAACCTCTATCAATAACAAATTAACAAGGATCATCGAAGATACACGTACCTTATTATATGAACATCAAGGTAATACTTTAAATTTCATATTTTAAAGGAGTTCTATAAATATAATGAGGATTTATGGGTGAATTTCCGTCGCACTTAGCAGTGAAGACGATACAGAAAGAAGCACTGAAGCAATCGCTTTTGGAAATTTTAAATACAAACTGTAAGTATAAAAATGAGGAATATTTTGAATTTATAATATACGAGGAATTATCGATCACTATCTGTTGAACAGTGTGCTTATTTAATTTTGCAAAATATATTTCAAAAGCTATGGAAGCACTGAAATATCGTCTTGTGATAGGAAAGAACAAAACACGTTTTGCAAGAAACATGCCAATAAGAATTTGTTTAAATTTTAAACGCCGTTGCCTACTAGTAATTGTTATGTTGAAATAGAAATACTTGTCCATATTTGTAAATGTATGTTATTAATCCAGTATACTTCGGTTAATATCCAACTTATATATTGTTATTTTTATTCCTGTTGTTTTTTTAAAGATGTGTAGTTTCAGTTTGATTCCATAATGAAATATAAATAACTTAAGGGGTAATTTTTTCTTTCTTGTAGGGCAACTGTACTTTACATGCATTTTGTTATATGATTTTCCTCACCAGATAGTCTAGAAAAAATGGTGATGGGGCTACATGTACCTACAAAACTAGTGTGTTCTTTCCAAATGTATAATTAATCTGGAAAAGGAATTGCAGTGAAAAAAAACTCATACAGTATAGATTTGTGGGAATATCCATTTGGTTATATGGGAGACTGGAATAATTTAGTGGATAGACTAGTTTCTTTTTATAATAAATACTGAAGTCCAGACTGTGCAAGGATTATGGGGATATCAAATGATTAACAAAATTTTATGATAATAAACTTCAACATCTGTTGTCGGTTTTTCTTCTACTATAAATATATTTGCGGGTCCGTGGTGGGCCTTTTTTAAGGGGAGGAGGCGGAGAGATTATTTTTAATACGGAGTTAATATAAATTGTTGCAGTTGTAAACGGCAATTGCTTCATTACAAATACAATGGAATGTGATAAGATTCAAAAGATTGATTAATCTAGGATTAACCTGGTCTATTTTTTTAATCGAAAATTTCTCGTGGAATATTAGGTAGATATTACAGTGTAATTAAAATCAGAATTCTATTTTGTTAAAAGCCATACTGGTTCCAATAACAGACACACCGAAACAGACATCACGAGAATACTTGGGCCTTTTTGATTGACAACATATTTGTCGAATTTGCTGGATTGGTATTTCAGCAGACAGTCGGTATTCCAGTGATAGTAATTGTGCGCCTCTCCTAGCCGACTTGTTTTCATGTTCACATGAAGCAGAGTTTATACAAAATCTTAAGAAAGATAAGAAGAAAAGACATCTGGCTAAATCCTTTAATTTCACTTTCAGATATATTACTGATGTACTGTCACTCAAGAATCCTCATTTCAGTCAGTGTTTGCATTTCATATATCCTAGTAAACTTGAAATAAAGATACTATAGAGACTAGAAAGTCTGCTTCATATCTAGACCTTTTCCTGCAAATTGACATAGATGGACAAACTCAAATCTAGGATCTATGAAAAACATGACGATTTTAGTTTTCCTATCCTCAACTTCCATTTCCTGAACAATAATATATCCTCTTCCCCGGTATATGGTGTTTACGTGTCTTAAATTGATACACTATGTCAGAGTCTGTTTTAACTACAGTGATTTCTCTGATAGGGGCATACTTCTAACTCAAAAACTACTCAAGCAAGGATATGAGATAGAAAGGTTGAAATCTTCTCTTCGCAAGTTTTACGGTCGCCATCACTAGTTGGTCGAATGCTATAATATTTCAGTGTCTCAACTTGCTACGGATTTATTTTCGTCATCGTAGAGCTTACATGTGTCCACTAGTTTTTACTACCGGATCTGTGCTGAACCCTTTTTGCGGCCTTTGCTACCGGACGTGATTTTGGGATTGCATGGCGCGTGACGCATGTATAGCAGGAGATGCTTACCCTGTTCCACGCACTTGGCCTTACTCCATTCTGGGGTTCATGCAATCCCAGCTGTTTATACACTTGGACCCTTCATCTTCTTTTGACTCATGAGTTCGAGTTAATTTCGGCATACTAATTTATATATTTTTACTTCTGATTTTTACTTGTACTAATGAAACAATATCATTTCATTTAAATTTTGATGATGATGCTATTATCAACTTCTCCGGTGGAGATCATCAGCAAATGATTCTTACTGTCGTATGTCAATACATGCATACTACATTTTTTGATCACCTATTGTTATTTTGTGATAGGAAGCTAAGAAAACAAAAATAAACATCAACTATTAATTACAAATAAAACGTGTTACATGTAAGTAATCTTCTGATATGAGACCCTGCCTTCCGTACTAATAACTGCTGAATGAAGTAACCTACAATTTGTAGGGATAGACTGTTGAAGTTCTCAGAATAGATTTAATTTTTCTTTTAGACTGAAATTTCGTTAATTTAAAAAATTAGTGTATATGTAGTATGTAATTTCTGTAGATTATCATTTATTACAGGTATCATTAATCTGTAGCATCTTTTTTCTTTAATTTGCCTGAATATTTTATAGATCTATTTATATCAGATTTAAAATGAGTGTTTTTTTCACATTTAGTCTGCTTTTGAAAGTTTATACAATGTTCTTATACAATCTATCCTGTTTCATATTCCTCCCTGTAATAACTTCCTAAAATTATTTAAGATAAAGATCCCGATATTAATTTGGTGCGCCATCTATTTGAATCTTGTCACTAACGCTCGGGGACCAGAAGTTAAAGAGCACTAAATAACCAAACTTTCAAAAAGTAATACCAAATCCTTCTAATGTCACCTATGCCTTGAGGGAGATAAACCTCGATATACTCATAAGTTTCAACTTCTCAAAAACATTTTTCTGTAATGGGCTTCGTTTAATTTTAAATTTCTAAAGAAGAGTAAAACTCTTTCAGCTTGATTGAATTATGATATTGTTTTTGTTGTATTTTCAAAAGAATGGAATTTACATAGTTTTTACTTTGTTTCACTGTTTTCTTTTGTGATACCTCTGTTTTTTTTTCTGCAAGAATTAGCACGTCTTTTTAGTTCTTCTTAAAACGAAATAACAGTTTCATGTCCCTGCTAACTTTCTGAAAACACGTATAGATATAGAACATATTTTATGCAAACAGTATTTATTCTGTCAATAAGTTTTTAAAAACATTTTTCCCTATTCAAACTTTTAGAAAATTTACATTTGCTGTTAGTTATAAAATTAAAATCTTTGGAGTAATGGTGCATTTGAGATACACTTCAAGTTATACCTGATCAGATGAGGACTTTTAAAGTATTTTACCGAGGACAAAACCTAAACGTGCAATAACATTATCTATACATTGCTATACACATTTTTAATTGTTCAAGTATAATGAACCATTGAATATCTTATTTTTCTACGTAACCCCGATGAAACAGTAGATAGAATTGTGTTCTACCTGAATTAACTCAGTAATTTTAATTGTTCCTATATTGCAATATATCTTTCATAATATGTACGATGGTTATCTCGGGATAGGTTGAATCTTCAAAATATCAGATTTTGTCTACATATTTTTTCGATGTTTTAATGTTCGAAAATTAAAATCCAATGACAACACCGATTTATCTCAAGTCTAAAAATTTCGTTTCTGGAAATGTGCTAAAGAAACGGCCTTAATATAAAAAAGGGCTTATGAAATAAAGTTAAGGACAACAAGTTGTTTGTCTAACTTTAACCCGTAACTTTCTTTACAGCAAATGATAATACCTCCACTATGGTCTCAGTTTTTGCTTTTTTTCTCAGGATATTTTAGATTTTGACTTGTACTTTGATAAGATATATTATTTGCCTTCACCGCTCCAAGTCTTCATATATAAATATTCTTGTCATCTTTTGTCAACTTTCTTGTCATTTATTTTGTCACTGAGGCCGCTCTTTTTGTCAGTTGTTTCTTCGCTTAAACGAATAGTTTTAAAGAAAAGAAGACTATAATCTATAATCTATAAACTTCTGTCTCATTGATATATAATTTGCTTTCATTTTTTGCAAAGGGGTTATCGGGAAAAAAATATGGGCCACTGGAAGTTTCTTTTAAAAAATTCCCCAAAAATATTTTGAAAATTCGATCGTTGGCTTATCATTATCTATGACCTCTTCATACATTAGGATCTGTGGATGACACATACACCCATTAAGCATCGAAATAATTATGCACTGAATTTTTTTTTTTTTTTTGTAAACTAAATATAGAAACCCGCTGCACCAAGTTTGGTACAGTTGACAAATATGCTATAAGAATTTAATTTTACATGTCAATCATACACGTTTTTTTTTAAGTCAAAATTTTTTGGATATGAATGATGAAAATTAGCCTGTAAGTAATTTTGTTAATTTCATACAACCAATTCATTTGTGGATTTCTCAAATGCACTCTATTATTCATACACAGGCCTAATTGATAATATTCAACATATGGTATGGGAGCAAATTTGAAAGACTGATTTTCAAAGGTTTTACAATGTAACCCCGCTTTAAATGTCATGATATGACTTATTCATAAGTGAATGTTTGTCTCTTTTGATTATATTATTCTAATAATATCTTTCGGAAGCCATTTATCCACGGACATGTTCAGATAAAATTTATCATCGTATGTGATCTGATGCATTTCATATGTCTTCGTAAGCAAGTGGTCTGAAGACTTTCATTGCAATATTTAAGTAGTTATTAACTTTAGTTTATCATTAAAGAAGAAAACCGCTAATTGGCAAATGTTAAAAGATACAACAGGATGTACTTTTTAACCCTTTCAAGCCATACCATGATTGAAGGCATTCCGAGCTGAAACTATTTTTTGTTAGTGGCTGTCCTATGCCTCCGTATATTTATGATTTGCATCTTTGTTTGCCTTCATCAGACATCTACACAACAGAGCAACATGATAATAGACAAACATTCCAACCCAGGCACTTTTAGGAGTCTGTAACCCCTAAACAACATGATTACAAAACTTTGAAGAAATTGTCAGAATCTATCCATTTTTTACTATATCGCGCTTCCATAAACTGACTCTGGTGCAGAAGTTCTAGAAAATCTAATTTAAATTATTTGATCTGGATAGTTCAAAAAGACGCTTACAGCTACTTCCGATCCAAAAATGATTTGTAATTGATGTTCGTAGGGCTTGTTTTAAGCCAAACAATGCTTAAAAAGTATTATTTTTTTAAGGGATCCGAGAATTGGCCACCATCCCCCCCCCCCACTTGACTCTCCTCTTAACCGCTAATCACCTATAAATAATTTATGCTTCTGAATGCTTATTTCATCCATCAGTCAGCTAATTTGCTTAATCTGCAACATAAAGAAAAATTAAGAATTTCTTTAAAAATAATTCCGCCTTGAAAGTGTTAAGAAAAGTGAAGATAGACAAAATCTGGAAAAAAAGTTATTTTCAAGTATTCGAAAGACCAAGAAACTTATTAATTCTCTAATAATCCATTGGATATACCCCTATCCCCCCTTACCCTTCATTTATTTAATATTGAGATATTCTTTGCATTCGAATTCTATTTTACAGAATTTTTCATACGAAGATTGTACTGAGAGTAGCTTGGGAAAACAAAAACATCACTATAACCGAAAATTTACAGTATCTAAGTATGTTATAAGCCAGTTTTATTGTCATAACACCTATGAGTAGACAAAAAAATAATAATAACAAACAAAAATTAGTTCTGATTCTTCAAAACAGAATCAAATGTGTTTCCACATGAATTGGGATTTGACCTTTTGATCTTGTTAAAACGAATGAGAACAAACTAACACTGTTGTACAGGCGTTCTCTGTGACATACCTGTTTTCTTGTAAGAGAATCTAATCTAAACTGTGTTACCTAAATGGATATGGTCGCCCACATATGCTTATCTTAGTAAAAGATAGACCATAATATAACTGCATTTATTTTGTTCGCAGTAGAATGTTCTACAACTCTCAACCATAGTAAACGTTTTGACCCCTACCCCTGTGCAGAATATCGTGATCACTGGCATATATCTAAAAGTACAATATTCTTAGAATAAGAAGATTAACATTTGGAACGAGTAAAATTCAATTATGCGGCATAGGATGAAAATATTCAAGGATAAAAATATTTACCAGGGCTCATATCACAAGGTCACAAGAGACAATGGTAAAGAAGCCAAATCTAAAAGATGCCAGGTTTTCATAGAGTCACAAAAATTTCCGTGGGTGTTGTGGTGTGGGTCCTTTTTTTAAATTTAATTTCTTCATGTTTCTGTGGCAAGACGGTTCAGAAATGCGCAACAAATTTTACGTACATTATATCATATTTGAGATATAAAGGGTTAAAAAGGTCAAATTTCAATTTTTCGCAGAATAAAGGTACTTCTCCCTATTTTACTGTAGTTGTTACTCTTTGATTTTCTTCTTGTTATATAGATTCAATTTAGTAGTATAGGTTCGGGCCCCTACTGTTTTTGAAAAAGAGGCCAGATGTTATTTTTTACTTGCTTAAAGGGATTTTTGTCATCCAGTTTTTATGCAGTTATTTCGTTAAATTCTTTATGACAAGGATAGTATACCGATCCAGCGGATTTTAAGAAAATCTTCCAATTGTCGATATATATGGGTTGAAAGGGACCAAGTATAAATTTTGTTAAAATATATGACTTTGTTATTTTCGTTTACTCAGTTGTTTTGTATCAACATGAAAGTTACTGTGTTCATTTTTTTGTGTAGCTTGTTTCGTTAATTATTCCCGCATTTTCAAATAAAAGTCGGGGGATATTGTTATACCCGTGTCCGTATTTTTCGTCTCAGGTGTTTAGATTGGTTTTAAATGATTGCTTATGACTTGTAGAAGTGCAATAAGGTCTTACTTTTTTTATTTATGGGTTTGGGTGCAAT
>JAOXYI010070743.1:0-12505 GCA_028566495.1 Lithophaga antillarum | reverse complement strand
AGTAACTCTCAAGTATACCTTGAAAAAAGAACAAAATATTTGCTGTGATCAGGCAATTAGGTCTACCCACTTGGTTTGGCTCTCTTTTCTCTACAGATACGAGTTGGAAAGATTTATAACGAATCTTAGGTAAATTGAATGATGGCAAAGAATACAGTGACAGAAATGGACTGGCATCAGAAATCCAAACTTGTGCAGAAATACCCAGTGACCTGCTCTAGATATTTTTATTTCCGTGTTCAACAGTTTATCAACTTAGTGTTGAAAACCGAACACAATCCTATTGGGAAGTTGACAGATTTTTATAGGGTAGAATTTCAGCAGAGAGGTTCACCTTACATTCATATCTTGATATGGATTGAAAATGTGCCAATATACCAAGAAGATTTAAATGAAGATATAGTCCAGTTCATTGATAAATATACTGTTCATTATCATACACTCATGCTGATTTAGTCAATTTGCAGGTTCATATACATTCAAAAACTTAGGAAAAAGGGAAATCCAATCTCTCGTTTTGCTTTTCCTCTTCCACCTATGGATAAAACAGTTATTTTGGAGCCATTAAAAGAAGTTGATGACAGAAAAATACCAGGCGATATACCAGGAGATTCAGAATGAAATCAATTAACTTCACTTGTGTAAAAAGATTGAGAAGATGACATATCAGGAGTTCTTGGATGATGTGTTGCAACCAAATTAAGAAGACTACACAAAGGCCATTAGAAGCAACTTAAGTGGTCCAAAAGTTTTTCTCAAACGAAAACCTTGTGAAGTGCGTGTTAATCCTGACATAAAAGCCATGTTGGTAGCTTGGAAGGCAAATCATGATTTACAGTTTGTTTTAGTTGCATATGCCTGTTTTAGATGCATATATCTGTGCAATGTATATTATATAATATATAAGTAAGTCACAAAAAGGTATAAGTGCATTACTAGACCAAGCAGCAAAATAAGCTAGGGAAGGAAATTTAGACTTGAAACGTCAAGTGAGACATATTGGAAATTACTTTACTAATTCTGTTGAAACAAGTGCACAAGAAGCTTTATATTTGACACTTCAGATGCCATTAACAAAAGCTACAAGACAAGTAGTATCCATGAATACATCTCCACCAGACAAAAGACCATTTCTACTGAAGCAAACATCAGCACTGAAAAAATTATCCCCAAACAGAAATTGAATCCAACAATGATATGAAACGATACTCACTAAGACCAAAACAACTTGAGAACTGGTGTCTCGCTGACTATGTATCTCAGCTTGAATAACAATATCCTTAAAAATTTTTAGAGTCATCAGATGAAGAATATGAATCAGAAAGTCAGGACATTGAACCTGAAAATAAAATGAAATCAGTGAAAATGCAAATACTGCAGAGAACAATTAGAGAATTAACATTACACTGAAAAATGGTATAAGAATATACCAAGGAAAAACATCCAAGGTGATAAGGTATGTTAAATACAATTACAAGACAGACTCGGAAAACTTCTATAGGGAATGAGTAATGTTATTTTATCCATGGAGAATTGAACTTACAGATCTACGATGTGGACATGAAACGTATGAAAATGTATTTGTTTAAATTGATAAGATGCTTGGATAAAAAACTGCGGGATTTTTTTTTCAACATGTTGTCACATGGATTAAAACAAAGCAGGAACCTTTAAATGCCTTTTTTGACAAACGGAGCAGTTGTCGGAAAATCTGTTGTTGTCAAAACCATTTTTCAAGTTTTACACAATATTTTTGTTCTACCAAAGGTGAATATCCCGATAATATTAGAGATTCTTCTTTGTGCACCAACTGGAAAAGCAGCTTACAATATAAATGGCCTGACAATTCACAACACTTTCGAGATACAACCAAATAAAGGATTTTGATCAGTCACTGTCCTGTGATGTCCTAAATGCACTTGGGATGAAATACTTGTTAGTGCTACTAATTGATGAAATTTCAATGGTAGGTAATATAATATTTTTTTTTTGCTGGAATCAAGATTGAAAAAGATAAAAGTAAACAAGCAAACGTTTGGTGGTGTGAGTATAATAGCTATTAGCGATTTCTTCCAGCTTCAACCTGTATTTGACAGTTGGATATTCAAGGATCTGCGAAAAGGACTTGAAGCATTAACAACAAATCTCTAGAAGCAATTATTTTATTTTTATGAACCTGATGAAATAATGAGACAGAAAGATGATCTACTGTTTGCTCAGTTACTTAATAGTTTTAGGCAAAATGGATTGACTGAAAATTATCTTAAAATTTTAAATACCCGAACCGTTACAGCTGACGATCAGTCATACAGAGGAAATGCAACGCATTTATTTGGTGGAGAATCACTACAGGATCTTAAACGGCCATTTTGATCTGATCGGTATCTGATTTGTCTTGTTTTACCGCGAGACATTTTTTGTTCAGAAAATAAAAATATTCAGATAGTTTTTAAGACAATGACCTCTCCGGTAAAACAAGATTTGTTAAGATTCTGTCTGGAAATTTAGTGAAAGTTGTTTCCTGTCAATCTAGATCTGGTTGTAAATTTTCTGTATTTTCAACCCAAGCAAAATTTATCGTATACATGTGTCATGAACGATTCAGATTTTCAGATCACCTGTTTTCATTTAACTAATTTGATGAAATAGTGGTTTTGTATGTCCAATTTCACTACATAAATTACTGACATAAGTGTCTTCATTTTAAAGATTAAATATTGCTTAACAGTAAACAATGCAAACTTTCCTGTCGAAATGATCGCTTAAGGTTATATTATTATTATTTTATTTATTAATCTATTTATTTATTCATTATTTTTTTTTTTTTGCAAAGTCGCCGTATAATCGAACACTTGCCAACCCTAAAGAAAAACTGACAGGATGGACATTTTTAATTAATCACTTTAACCATTTTTTTTTTATAAAAATAATTAAAAAAATTAGAGAATGGAAAATTAGGCATAGAATGTACATTATTAGTATTATGTAATTTAAAAAAATCTAAGTACAACATTCCTAACCGAAATAGATTACAAAGTTGTACAGCCTTACATCATGTGTGAAATCTCCCCCAGGGTTAACGATTATCGGATCAGAGAGATTTGTAGGCGTGGCTTATCATGTCGATCAAACCTGAAACACTTGACATGTAACTTCGAGTATATAACACCAAAGACAACAAAGCGGAGTCTTTAATTTTTTTGTTTTCATCTTATCGTTTTAATAACTGCTATTCTGCCCATAATTTGTATACAATCTATAACTTTTAAGTGTAACATTTCAACAACTGACCCAAACGCTTTGACCCTACAAATTTCCCTTCAAACGATAAGCTGTACAATAGATGTATATTTCAGGCTGCGATGATTGACAAGTCCTTTCGCGAAATGGCAACATTGTGTAAATATGTCCCTCGCTGATCTTAAGCGGGGTACGTGTGTACTTTTAGGAAACTGTGACGTGAAAACCAGCGTGCATCACAAAAGGATACCAACAGTCTATTTTGAGTTTCATAAAATCAGTGTTAAATCACGTAACACATCACAATTCTATAAGAATGGTGGCAAACTTATTTGATATTTTTAATATTATTTAATAAGTGAGAATTTTGTTATACACGAAAAGCGGTTTACCAGGCGGTTTTATTATACATGTATGTTTGTAATTATTAGCAAATGTGTCAACATAAAATTCTAACATACTGTGCAGACACAATATATTTATTACATACCAATATAGATATGACGAGATAATAATAGAAATCTATATTGCTAAGGCCAGTTAAGCTTTTTTCCCGTTTGGCATCTTTTTTCCTTTTATTTAGAGCTGGCGACGCTTTTTTTTTTCTTTTTTATATATTTCTGTTTTATTAAAAAAATAGTAAGGCGAGAACGATATTTTCTATCATAAATCCCATAAAAGAATAAAATAGTTTGGTATTGCCATATGGATTCTTCTGCAAATATTTTCCATCTCAACATGCTAACTTGACTTCCAACTGTACTCTTTGTCAAATTTTGTTTTTGTCAAGTTTTCACATCTCAGAAGAAAAAGATTCCATTCGGAAGCACATTTTGTATGGGGGTGACGAACTTTTGCCTTTTTTTTTTTGCATTTTCAATACTGAATAATAATAATAACAATGCGTTCGCCTACCTATGGAGAATCATGCTATATTCGTGCATGAGCCCCGTTTTAGTCCCCCGTTTTCTTGTAGAGCGCGTCATGGAAGAGACTGAGCGCTGTCAAATACCACGCGGGATCAGTCCTTATTGATCTAGTATTGCTGTTATTTCGGCCAGCTGGAGCTCATCCAACATCAGATAGTTGTCTAAAATCTGTTGGGAT
Organism: Lithophaga antillarum; assembly: GCA_028566495.1. Lineage (NCBI taxonomy): Eukaryota > Metazoa > Mollusca > Bivalvia > Mytilida > Mytilidae > Lithophaga > Lithophaga antillarum. Next base: position 8,158 of record JAOXYI010070743.1, on the reverse strand, counting down.
CCTCGACACTCAAGCGCGTTCTATTCCTTCTGAGCATGCCTGTAGTTGTCTTTGCTGCGGTTGTTGCAGTTTTCCCCGAGCAGATCGTTCCAAGAAGATTCCCAGTAAGGCACGCTCTTCTCGCCGAACTTGTCAGGACAGTGCACCTACAAATACGGTTTTGAACCCATGAGCTTATCAACTCGTAGACCTTATTATTGTGGAGGTGCTGTCGCACATACACGGACTCGCTTTTCGCGAGTTTTTCTCCAGTTTCGCCGATATTTGAGCTCTAACCCTGGACCATGGACACCTACTCCGTACCGGTCTTCCAAGCAAAGTTTAAGTTCGAACGGTTGCGATGAGAAACAATTATCAAGAGGTAAGGAGGTCAAATAGAACGGTGATTTGAATTGGCAAACATGATTGCCACTGATTGAGCTCAAGCCAGAGAAGACCGCCCACTCCGTACCGTTCATCTGTGCACAGTTCGAGCTACGCAAATGTGAACTTGTAAGAGTCGACGAATTTCAACGTCAGTTTGCACCTTGAAATGTTCTTCTTGAAGAAGAAGGCGTAAACTTGTTCGAAATACACCAGATCGTACCTGCCGTGCGCGACAGCGCCTTGTAAATGAAGCGACCGTCGTATCTCTACAGGTTATGAACAAACACGTCTTCTAATTGGTCGATTGACATGTCAGTGGCGTTTTGTTTCAAATGTCGAACTGGGTCTCTGTGTGAGATGCCGACGTTGTACATGACGAGCTAAGGAAAAACTTTTCGGCACGTGATGTTAAAGACGGTCGTGTACGGCTTCATCTCATTCGGTCGACACTGTCCATTTTAGAGGCCAAACATTTATAATTCAAGTGGACGTTGACAACAAGCAACAACTTCATGTTCTTATTGTGTAGGAGGATTTCTTTCCATCTTAGGATATGTTCACCGCGGCCACCCCATCACCGCTGCAATAGATCTCGTGTTTGTGCGACGCCTCGATCGAACCGAAGTGGCACAGGCAGTTACAACACAAGTGAGCTGCTTCTTCCCGACTAGAAATCTGAGACAAAAAAAAAAAAAAAAAAAAAACGCTGATCCACGTATTGCGTTTCTCATCGTGACCATTCAGCATGTTTACGACTTTTATCGCGTCTGTCGACTTCTGGAATTTTCGGTGAGAGAACGCCTCGTCGTCCCTCTTGTCATCGTCCAAACATATTGACGACGTACCCAGGATTTCCTCTCCTTGAAGAGGTCGATCTTTTTTACCTTAAACGGCAATTTCAATTAAGGAATCAACCGATCTGCGTGATACTCGACTGGTAAAACACACGAAAGGACAATTCACACGTAATACTCATCTAAATCCCTCATGTTGACGATCTCCTTCTCGGCGGACAGCTATTCTGGCAGTGCGTCGTAAGATTATCCGCCAAGAGGTCTGTACTTGTCCACACGAACATTCGTTTTCCCTATCAAATTCCCAATCGCCATCTTGTCATATATCCCATTTGGTGTCTCTTCTACCTTTGTGGATTCTAGGATGACGTCCATTCCGGACTTGAGGTAGAAGACGTTCCTCTTTTGGATCATGTACGTCTTGAGTTCTCTCGGGACCATCCTTTTTGTCCCAACCACAAGTCATCTTATTTTATAATGCGGTTACAAAAATCCATGCCTTTACGGCTTAGTCACAATGATTCCTGAATTGTTAGCTATCATTACAACCAGGAAACTGAGGCGATAGAAATTTTTAATATGATGTTAATTTTTACAACATAGGAAACAATCGTGTTTTCAGATTTGGTTTCTAAATTCCCATTGAATATTTGCATCCGTATAACAATCAAAATAATAAAATGTCAGTTCTGGGTAATATTTGTAGAAACTGTAAATATATCGACATGAATTAGTTATAAGAACAGCTGCTTGTATACAACATGTGTCAAAAAGAGAACCAATCACCTTGTACATGTTATAACCTTTGTTTTATTTTATTAAAGATATGAAATATTTTAGAAACAAGTTACCTCTTTCACAACGTTATACATTTTTACAGTAAGAGACTGAAATTTTTACTTGAGTATTTTATATGATGTATACATTAATTTTTTAAAATGTTACATACATCTATACATTGCGATAAACAGTGATATTATAGATGAAAATCCTCCCAATGTTAGTAAGATATTGATATCGATATTGTTTTGATAAAATCCTACAATCAAACAACTACATTCTAAGATTTATAATATTATAACTATACATATCCCCTCAGATCATCCTCACCCACAATTCCAGACTTCACTTGCTTCCCTCGATAATTCCAAGATTTCTGATGTTCGCTGGAAAGTCGCCGAGCTGAAGGCCAGTATGTTCGTCTGGAACGGAAAAACCGACGTTCTGCGTGTCAAAGACGTCGCAGACCGCATATCGCCATTCTGACCACTTCATTTTCTCCTCTTGACCACGTCGAGAGCCATCTCCCGCCCATCCTCGTTTGTCGTTCCACCATGCGATTCAGTTTGTCCTTCATCTTCACGAAACAGCTACCAATGTCTCGTTCATTCAACCACTAGCAGATCTCCTTCGCGATTGGATCTCTGCTACGTCGTTTAAATAGTACGTCGGTGTTCTATTCAGTGATCTTTATCAGGTGCCTACCTCCGATATCCCTTGAGGTTGCGATCTTTGGCATTATCCCATAACTGCGCGTTGACGCTTCGATAATCTTGTTGATGACCATTTCTGTAATGTTTTCTATTATCATTTTATTTACTACCTCAGAAAGGGGTTTCTTTAAATTGACATTCTAAAATTTAATCAAAACCACTTTCAACCGGTTGTGCTGTCCTTTTTGGCACGCTTAATAACATTTCAAACTCCAATAAGATCTACAAACAGATCGCAAAATTTCCCCTGCGCTTCCAGTCGAAGATCGGACCAGAATAAAAAAGGTCCACTCTTCGTAGGAGATGGAATGTCCAAAAACTAAACTACCTGACGTTGATGCAGATAGAGGGGTAACGTATTCCGAACGCATAATGAAAATATGGAACTATCCATTCAAAGAATAATTTTTGACTGCATCCTCCTCTTTTGTTTTTCAAGTCTTAAAACGCATCTCCAACCATATTTTGGTAAAGTCTTTGTCTTGGTTGGCAACCCATAGCTTCATTTCCTCTTTTTTCTTCTTCCCCTCCAGTGTCTTCTTCTGCTCCTCCTCCACCTCCTCACATCGTCGTCAAAAATCTTCGTAATATCCGGAATCCAGTCTCGTTATGCCGTCGTCGTTTGCAACCCTTTTCGTGTCTCTGCGATAAGTGGATGCAGGGTGCTCCTTCTGCGTAGATGGTGTGTTTGGTGTTGCTGATCTGGTACGTGCCTCCGACCACGTATTCTTTCGATAATAAACATTTCGAGTAATTCTCGAATCGAATCCATTCGAATTGGCGGTTTTCACCCCATTCGCGTTTGATGAGATGTTCTTCTCCGTTCATATCGGCTTATAATTTGAACCTTAGTACCACGAATCTTTTGCACCGGTTTTCCCGAAGTTTCCGGACATATTCATTCTTGTTTTCTCTCACGGGAAGTATGTCGCCGAATTTCCCTTGGTCGTAATTGGAAGTGTTAAATAGTTCCTTGCTATGTCGTGCTAAAGTCTTTGGTTCGTATGTCGTAAAAGAAACTGTACGTATCGGTGTAGAGGAGGTAGGAACGATCTCCCGATTACATCTTCTTGACGAAATTGTCATGAAATTCGTACATCAATCGTTTTATTTCGTTTCGTCCAAGAGCGTCGCTCTCAAAAGACGGGATTCTTGAACTCTATTTCCACGCGCTTCATTGATCGCGACCAATTTTCCTTCTATGATTTTGAATTGTCGAAGTTTAGTTTACTCGTCAATTGTCTGGAAGATTTCTCGTTCCTCACTGACATCTTTTCTTCCGAGCATGTTTTCTAGGGTCTTTCCAAAAACTGATTTACGATGGACTTCTTGTCGAAATCCGTCATAGACGAGATGTTCAGTTTGACGAAATCATCCAGGATGCGTCTCTGCTTGTAACTGAGTACCCGATGAATTTTCTCAATTTCAGACCCATTTTCCAGCAGAATTTTAAGATCCTGTAATGAACAACGTAATTCGTCTTGTTACTTAAAGCGCAATTCAATGCTCCATCGTTGTCTTCTTCGTCGCAAGATCCCAAGATCGGGTCAGGGATATTCGTTGTGTCCGTCCTGTAGGTCTTCCTGATACTCTAGATCAACTTCTGGCGTGTAGCCGTACGGACTATTGTCCGATTGGGATTTCGGATCTCCAAATTTATTCGGGTCCTTCGGCTGGAATTCGTAGACCGGCAGAAGTTGTGACATCGCCCATCCGTATTGATTGTTGGCGTCGAAGTGTACAATGAAATCACTTTCCCTCTCGTCGTCGCAATCTTCGAGGTACTTGTTGTTGGCTTTGGCTTCACGTCGTCGGGCTTAGACCGTTGCACCTCGAATCTGTTTTTGGATTACGAGTTTCGCCTCTACGTTGCTTATCTATTTCATCTTCAACTCCGTGTTGTTAATCCGATCTGATACACTATGCCTGCACCGGTGTAATACCACTGGGGATCCACGCCGAAATCTTTTCGCCACTTGTTTCGAAGATTTCTTAACAGGTCCGTCAGCAACAAGACGTCAGATTTAAGATATTCTTCGGAATAATCTCCAAGCGTTATTGCACCGATCGCTTCCCACACGTGTTGTACTCGTTTGTATTCTTCTTCTGAGACTTCGGTGTCGTTTAAATTGCTGTGAAACATTTCTCTGTTTGGAAGACTCTTCATCTAATTTCGGGAGATCGTCCACAGGCTCGTAAGGATGGATGCTGTTCTGTAGTAAGGTCAGCGGGAGATCTCGAGAGGAATTTGAAAGAACCCAAAAACCTCGCGTAAACCTTCGGCACCTAGAGCTCTGACCGAAATGCTGAGGCACTTTTCGTCGCTGAGAGGAATGATCGAAATCTTTCTTCCCGTTTTCTCCAGATGTTTAACGAAGTGAAGCGAATCGTTTCCGATCATGTTGTGGAAGAAGACGGGATGAAAATTCGGTTCTAATCCACTCTCCGATACGTTTCCGTCAGATATCAGAGATTTCGGACTTTATTACCTCGTTCGGTTGTTTCCTTTCCGTAAATGTGAAACGTGGACGTCAGTTCGAATGCCTTTTTCGCTTTTCCGGAATGATCGTGTCTTTTGGTTTCGTCATGGAATATCGCAGCAGCGACATTAGAGCGAAACAATAATCTGCCCATTCATTTGGATCCCAGAAACAAATGCGAAATGGCCTTGCTGTATCTGAAAACGTATTTTTCCATTCAGAACGTGCATACTCACTACAACGGGTTCCGCCGTTTACAAGAAGACCGAACGACGTTGACGGAAGTCAAACTTCAGTCGGGATGATACGGCATCTGCTACATCAACAACGAAATTAAGAGACAGATGCTTCTGAAAAACCATGGAAACAAGATCAAACTTGTCCAACGTGAAAGCGATCCAATTGATAAATGGATATAAAGTGGATTTCCACGTGGAGAATTCGATATGCACCTTGCTGGGATCTGAAGAATGAGCATTTAAAATTCTTCAGTATAATTTACTTCTTTTTAGTCAAATATTCCAAGATCTCGCTCTCAAAGGCACTGTTAAAAAAGGTGGAAGATGAAATCTTTCTCAACGACCCCTTTCGACGAAATACGATTGTATCAACGAGGACGCTTCCTCGAATTCTTTTTCGTCGATCTCGTCTTCCTCCAGCGCGTGACTGATCAACGTCAAAAATCACCCATTCTTTATCTTGGCCAGCCGTGTAGTCTCGACGTGTTTCTTCCTATAGGTAGCCAATTTCCTGCACTCGACCGTCAATACAGCGCTTCCGGTCCGATGACGCAACTGGTGTACGCCATTTAGCCATGGCACACGCAGCCAGAGACACGTCCGAGATTTTATTCACTCGATCGTAAATTATTGCCAATCTCTCGTATTTAGTAATTTTGACATCCAGTTCCCTTTCGGTGCCTCGCTATCGGCTTCTTTTTTCGTTCCGGCGTCTATTTTTTTATTTTCATTTTATATAGCTTTTTTTATAGTCCACTTTTTTTATAGTAACAATTCACTTTTAAAGCAAGATGCCAACAAGGGAAATGTTCTTTAACGGGCTATCGGGTCCGAAGATCAATCTACTTCCGTCGTAAATCTTACCGCCCCGTTTCGGGTACAAATCGTCTCCCGTTGCATCGATGGATCAGAGATTTTTTCGAGGGCGTAAAAAATCTGTATCCTTCAGCGACGTTAACGTTGCACGTTTCCCCTTTTTTTCATAACAAGACCGGTTCCACCGATGAGTTTATTGATGGTCGCGCCTCCCAATCCGCTGAAAGCTCCGACTCCCAGTGTGGGTAACATGATGTTGGCCAGCGCTGGCAAACTCAGTCCTGGCCGACAATCCCGCAAACATGGGGAAGAATCCCCCTTCCGTCTGCGAGTTCTTCTCCAATTGCTCGAGACTCAATCTCAAGTCCCGTGTCGACGATTTAAGCTTTAACGCGTTCGAACTTTTAGGACTTAGTCAGATACATCCCGTCACTTCCGCCCGTCTGAAAGTTGCAGAGTCAAACCCCTCACACTTGTTCTCGACGCTTCGTGTCAACTTCTCTTTTTGGTTCTCGCCGATTCTTTGTACAATTCTTAATTCATTTCTTTTATTATTATAAGCGTATTTTTATATTTCGAAGATAAATAAATATTTTTTTCTTTCCAATCGGGAAAAACGTTTTGCCCTCTATGACCTTTGGAATAGGAAAAAAAATAAACTTAGATAGAGAGGTGGCGCGGGGAATCACGATTCCGGGCCAATACGGAGTAAAAACCCGACATACAACACCAAGTTGGAGTAAGAGTTTTCGGAGAAAAGAAATGAAATGGCGTGAAAAAAACCAATAGATTCCAAGATTTAAGAGAAGACTTCCGGGATGGATTAGCAGGAAACAGATAAGACTAAAACAAACAAAAAAAAATATGAAAGGATTGTAAAATTGAAAAAAAAATCTCGGGATGATCTACTAAATTGATTAAATATTACAACATTTCCAGATAACCATCAACTATAAAATTGCCTTATCACATTTCCGTATGTGTTAGAAATTTCAATTTTGAGAACTTTTACTGTGAATCTTGCGTAGAATTTTTGGACATAGACAGGAGTAGGGTTACATGAACCAAAAATACGCCCCCCACCCCTTCAGATTTGGATAGTATTTATGACTTAAACTGGTTTCATGTTTCTCAGTATGATTTCATTAAAGTTGCTATTTACGTTACACTAAAATGACTTATGTAAACTGATGTTGACAAAAAGATGTCAGTTTCGATTCCGTATACAGATAAAAATTTAAAATTCCATGCAAATTTTTCGAAGAAGGTATTCGAAAAAGAAAGTATTTAGTTACAGCTTAAATAATACTTTATTTACATTTGAGTCACATATTACAATGGTAACCAGAGTTTCAGTTTTGTTGCAAAAATTCTTATTTTGCTTTCTTGTATTGTAAAAATTGACCCTTTTCGGCTACTGGTTTTAAAGCAAAATGGCCAACCAAAACAATCTATCTTTTAGTTTAGGCTTTATACTGCCCGTACCTTATAGTTTTATAAAATCAATATTAAGATATTCGTAGAATTCTTGTAAGATGAACCCTAATTTGTAAATTTATTTAAAGTCTTTCAACAAATCATCTATTTTTGCAGTTTTTAACTCATATTGGTGAATCAACATGGAAGAGATGTATTCCAGTCCCTGAAACGTTTAAGTTTCCCATTTTCAGTTTGTATATGGTTTACCGAATTCATTACGGACAAGTATGTATACATAAACATAATCTAGCTTCTATCATTATTATCATTATTTGAATGCACACAAATTAGAACATTTTTTATTTATGGTCAGATTTATGTGCTGCAATATCGTTGATTTTTTACCTTGTTTTTATCACTAAAAAACAACAACAAAAACATACAATAAAATTAGATAAAATACATTTGGTAATTATGGACAAATAGGTATGTTTTAATATGACAGCTTTTGTATTTCTCATTCAAAAGCACATTATTATGTTGGGATATGT
>JAOXYI010070742.1:0-20107 GCA_028566495.1 Lithophaga antillarum | reverse complement strand
TTTCATTAAACTTTAACACATTTTAAAGTATGCAGTGTAGTTTTGCACAATATATTTTTTAGGATTTGAAATCTTTCGAATGGGTACTTATTCACTTTGCAATAAATAGGTTTAGTGGGGCGCGGGGGGTGGTATTAGTTTGTGAGCTATGCTCACAGTACTCCTTGTTTTCTGTGTTTTCGTTCTCAAAATCTTCTGTGTACAACACAAAAATGGATTTTTATTTCCAGTGATTCCATCTGGAACAAAATTATTAGCCGTCCTCTGTTTTCAGGGAAAAAATTCCAATGTTCGTTCGTTCCAGTATCCATCTGCTGATGAGTCCTTTCTCATGATTCTGTTTCAGTCAGGATTATTTATCGTTCTTCAATATTTTGATAAATTATTAAATGTTTATCTGTTCTCATACCCCCTCTGTGTAACCTTCTTGTATTACTAAGGCCAAATAAAAAATACCTGTGGTTCCTGTTACATGGAGGAAAAAATAGGGTAGGTAGATAGGAATTTTTTTATATAGAGTATATAGAGGAGACATTGTGACTTTAACAGTGCTTGTTAAAAATGGGCCAAAAAAACTTTAGGGTAGAGGCTCAAAATTAGGGTAGGTAGGGAAACCGGAACCACAACTTTTTTTTTTTGGCCTAACAATGTATTGCACCTTCTGCTAATTACTATGACCTAAGTATGTTTGATAATTACATTTTGTAATTTACTACTTCTTTCTATCGACCCAGACACTGAAACCCAGTTTGTTAATAATACATGTTATATTTTTCTCTAAACAGGAGACAAAGGACGGCCAAAAGTGAACATCACCAGAGAAGAATTGGTGTTTTTCTACAATGCCAATTACACAGGAGCCCAGATGGCAAAGCATTTCAACTGCTGCCGAAAAGTCGTATACAAAAGACTCAAGGAGGAGGGCCTTACCCTGAAGAACAGATATTCCAGTTGGACCGATGAAGAAGTTGATTCCTCAGTTGTAGAACTGAAAGAAACATTTCCAAATGCTGGATCACAGGTAAACAAATATACATTGTATATTATATTGATAGAGAGTCAATAAATGTGTGTATATATATATATATGTATTGATGGGAGTTCACAGCAATATTTCAGCAATTTTGGTAAAGCTAGATTAATTGGTGGTGGAAGAAGCAGTATCCAAGCCAACCAACTACATGTACCAGGTGACAATTCACAGCAATCTTTCTTACAGTATCTTTTTGTTATAGCCCAGCAAAGGAAGTTTTATATTCTATTAGAAATCCCCTTGTTCATCTGACTGTACAGTAAACCTTGTCAGTTGCAAGATGTCCATGAGACAGGCTGCTATGATTCTTAGAATATATGATACTACATGTATGGAACTACAAAGGCTACATGTGTGCCTGGTCCTATATTCCTGTAATTTAGCAGTGGAAGAACTTGATACATAAGTATGCAGATGTGTTTGTTAGCCAAGTTTGTTCTCGTTTATTGAGTTCTTTACATGAGTTATATAGCACTTTTACACTTACAATATTTGAAGCTATGTAACTTAATTCCAGTCAACACCCCCTGCCCAGTGTGCCATACCCTGTTTGCTTGAAGGTTGACACAGTGCAAGACTGAATACCTGATGGGCTTGAAGCGAAGGCGTTCCAGTCTGTTTTACTAGTTATACGTGTAGCTCTTTGGCAATAAGAATATTTGATGCTTTTCATTTTTAGGTCACCTGACCCGAAGGGTCATGTGAGCTATTGCCATCACTTGGAGTCCGTCCATCGTTAGTTTTTCACATTTCAATCTTCTTCTCTGAAACCACTGGACAGATTGCAAGCAAACTTGGCAGGAATGTTCCTTGGATGGTCCTCTACAAAGTTTATACTTTTGTCGTTGGTAGGAAATTCAACGTGGCCGCCAGGACCAATAAAGTGTTCTGATTGGCTGAAATTTCAACAGTCTTTTTGTCAGAAACCACATGGTCGATAGAACTGTTGTTGTCACAATGTTTCTTACATGGTCCTCTATCAAGTTTATACTTTTGTTGTCGATCTGAAATCCAAGATGGCCGCCACCGCGGCACAAAGTTGACATAGTATTCAATGGGAAAAGGACGAAAAAGTCTTTTTGTCTGAAATGACATTAGAGAATGGAAACAGCCATTGCAGGAATGTTCATTGGATGGTCCTCTATTAAGTTTGTATTTTTTTTTTTTTTTTTTTTTTTGGTGCCGATTAGAAATTCAACATGGCCGCCAGGGTAAATAATGTGTTCTGATTGGCTGAAATTTCAAGTCTTCTTGTCAGAAACCACATGGTCAGTGGAACTGTTATGTTGTCATAATGTTTCTTAGATGGTCTTCTACGAAGTTTATACTTTTGGTGCTGATCGGAAATCCAAGATGGCCGCCACCACGGGACAAAGTTAACATACATTTGTAGGATTAAATGGAAAATGGTCGAAAAAGTCTGTTTGTCTGAACAGGATTAGAGAATGGCTGCAAACTTTGCAGGAATGTTTATTGGATGCTCTTCTATCAATTTTATACTTTTGGTGCTGATCAGAAATTCAATATGGCCTCCAGGGCAAATAATGTGTTCGGATTGGCTGAAATTTCAAGTATCTTCTTGTCAGAAACCACCTGGTCAATGGAACTGATATGTTATCATAATGTTTCTTAGATGGTCCTCTACCAAATTTATACTTTTGCTGAAATCCAAGATGGCCGCCACCGCGGGATAAAGTTAACATAGGATTCAATGGGAAATGACAGAAAAAGTCTTTTTGTCTAAACGACATTAGAGAATGGAAGCAAAGTTTGCAGGAATGTTCATTGGATGGTCCTCTATCAAGTTTATACTTTTGGTGCCGATCAGAAATTTAACATGACCACCAGGGCAAACAATGTGTACTGATGGCTTTCATTATACCCCCTGGGAATGAAGTTCGAGGGGTATATAGGAATCACTTTGTCTCTCCGTCTGTCTGTCTGTCTGTGCAAATTGTGTCCGGAACTTTCGAATGCCTTGTTGGATTTGAATCATACCTCACACAATTGTTGCCCATGGTCCAAGGGTGTGTCATGACCTTGTGTCATATCTATAAGGTCAAGGTACAGCAGTAAGATATATGAAAATCATGTCCAGGCAATAACTTTGGATTTGAATTAAACTTCACACAATTGTTGCCCATGGCGCAAGCGTGCATCATGACCTTGACCCAAGGTCATATCTATAAGGTCAATATGACAGCAATTAGACACATGAAAATCATGTCCGGGCTGTAACTTTGTAATGTCGTGTTGGATTTGAAACAGACTTCACATAATTGATGCCCATGACCCAAGGGTATGTCATGACCGTGACCTAAGGTCATACCTATAAGATCAAGGTCACAGCAAGTAGATATATGAAAATCATGTATGGGTCAGTTTTGAAATGGCTGCTTGTATTTAAATCAAACTTCACACTATTACTGAACTTAACTCCAGCATATGTCATTACTTTGAACCAAGGTCATATCTTAAAAATTAAGTTTAATACAGGCCATAATGTATTTAATGGTTGGAAACACTGAGTACATATGTTGGGGGGGGGTGGGATTTAATCCCGCTTGGCAGACAGTTCTAGTGGTACTTGGTATTATTGTTGCCCAACACGAATGTGTCTGTCTGCAAGGTCAAGGTCACAAACTTAGCTCACTTCTCATACCCAATAGCAAATATACAAAGTCATGTCTGGCTCAGAACTTTTGATTAGATGATGTGTTACGGAAAACAAAGTGGGGGCGGGGAGTATTAGTCCCACCTTGTGGACAGCTCTAGTTGTTTTATATGGAAGTAAGCTGTATTTTGACAAATATTCACTTAAAAATTTTAGTTTGCAGAGTTATGTCAACTAGATCTCATTCTAATTTTATGTAAACAAAATAATGACAGTTTTGTCTGTTTGCTAAGATGAAATCAGATGAGCCTCTAGTTAGGTGTAAAAAGTGCATGGATTACAATAGTAGCTTTCTAGGATCGATATTTCTACTCAGATCAACTATTTTGAAGAACAATACAGGCACAGGTGAGCCTCTAATCGAGAAATAATGTTTTTGTAATGTCTACCATTGGGTATGTAAACTGTGCTCACTGATTACTGTTTTTATAATACATATGTACATTGTGTTTTCAGATGATACAAGGTTACCTTGAATCTGAAGGACATCATCTTCAAAGGCAACGTGTAAGGGACAGCTTGAAGAGAATTGACCCAGAAGGTTCTGCTGAACGCTGGTCAGCTGCAGTTCACAGACGAGTTTACAAAGTTCCAACACCAAATACACTGTGGCATATGGATGGTCATATGAAGCTAATTAGGTATATTTTATTTCGTTTGCAAAAGATTGTTGGCCTTGAGGGGTATAAAAGCTATGAAGTGGGCCATGCACTTTTAAGCCTTTTACCTTAGTTTCTTACTAGGTGACAGAAAAATGTGATTTTGATGTAATTCGTATGACACCAATAAAAGATTAATATGAGAACAGGACTCTGACAGGGATTGAACAGAAATAAAATGTTAAAATAGAAGTCTGAAATAGGTGTGAATATATGGAATATCTGTGTACTTGTTGTGTACAGGGCACTGACAAACGACACATTTTGGCACTTTTCTGCTGCTATACCATGTATACTACAGAAATTAGTATTTCGCATCAAGAGAGGAATTCCAAATAAACTATAGTAAACAACTAAAGAAATTCATCTCAGCATTAAATTAACATTTAGCTTAATTTTAAACATGAATTCGCTATGTTTTAAAAATGCTAGAATCATTCCAATTTTTATACAGCTTCAAACATTTGAAGACGTAGTATTTTATGGGTCTGTGGGTGGCCGCTGCATTATTCTCGAACTTCTGTTCCAAACAACCGATTTTAATATTTTAACACAATGTTCCTCTACAAAAAATACAGATCAAGTTCGATAATCATGATAATGGGGATTCAATTTGAAATTCTTTTTAAAAAAAACAAAACATTTTTAACTCAAAAACAAAACTATGAATGAATATTTTAAACACTTGAAGATTAAAGCTTAAAAAAGCAAAATGAGTTGTCTTTCAAATGTCTTGTGATGTTTTTAGAATTTTGTTTCTTAACTACCAGAAAGTATGGCCTATCTTAAGTCCAAAATTAACAAAATTAGAAATTAATGAGTGGACAGTTTCTTGTGAAAGGCTCAAATTCTTATCCCAGACTTTAAAAAGTGAGGGATATAGTTGTCATGTGGTCGTCCATTCATCTGTCAGTAGTCATTCAGGGCAATAACTTTGTAACAAATTACAGAACAACCGTTTTAGCTTACCTGACCTGAAGGGTCATGTGAGCTACTGGCGTCCAGTGTCGTCGGCGTCCGTCGGCATTAGCTTATCACATTTCAAGCTTCCCTGAAACCACTGGACAGATTGGAAGCAAACTTGGCAACAATGTTCCTTGGATAGGCCTCTACAAAGTAGCCGAAATTTCACAGATCTTCTTAGAAACTATATGCACAATAGAACCATAACTAGGTGGGAATGTTCCTTGGATGGTCATCTACAAAGTTTGGTTTTTTTTTTTGCGAATCCAAAATCCAAGATGGCCGCCACCGCAGGACATAGTTTAACATTGGACCCTATGGGGAAATACCTTTAGAGCTCTTTTTATCAGAAACCACCAAGTCAGTGAAAACTAGGTTATTGCAGAAATGTTCCTTGGATGGTCCTCTACACAATTTATGGGTTTTTTTGCCAATCTGAAAACCTAGAAGGCTGCCACCGCAGAATATAGTTTAACATTGGACCTTATGGGAAACATGTTAAAAGATCTTATCGGAAGTCAGAGAATCAGTGAAAATGGTCATTTGCAGAAATGTTCCTTGGAAGATCCTCTACAAAGTTTGATTTTTTCCTGCCGATCCAAAAATCCAAGCTAGCTGCCACCTCAGGACATAGTTAACAAACAGAGTGAATGAAAATGGTTTTGCAGAAATGTTTAACATTGGACCCATGGGGGGAAAGATCCCAAAGGCAAGTGAGACAAACTAGAACTGTTTTGTGACTTATTTTTGAATCGTCCTTTACAGAGTTAGCTCTTTCAATCCAAGATGGCTGCCACATACGAGTCTTCATTGCAAAGGAGGAGGTATGATAAGGCCCCTTTTTAGCCCCCTAAAATTGTAAAATTTTAAAGTTTCTATACTTCACTAGCATTTAAATATACACAGGTGTCCACTCTTTCAGAAAATACAAAAAATATTTTCACCTTTGTTGTAATCTCTTAGGTCTTGAGCCTCAAAATCAGTTCTTTTTGAAGAAAAGAGCAAAAATGCTAGAAAATGACATACTTTTACACAGTTTTATTGAGAATTAAATATGAGCCAGAGCAAGTACCACTTCAATATTACACATAATGACATTAAGGTGTATATTAGTAAGATACATTTAAAGCATAAATATTTTGTTGGTACTCGCTCTGGCTCATATTAATTCTATCAAAAAGTTGTTAAAATAGCACAAATTTGGCTTTTTTTTGCCAAATACGCCCAAAAATGACACATTGATGACATTATTGTGACGTCATAAACCAGACATTTGCATAAAAATGATCCAAATACTTAGAAACATATATTTTACACTAACTTGAGCCAGGTTTTGTCATGCTACAGAGATCTTTATTTTAGGGGGCAAAAAAGGGCCCTTATCATACCTCCTCCTTTTGTCGTGGTCATATTTTTCATTTGATGAGCTGAATTTTTATGGCCCTGTACCTCTGATACAGGTGCCCTATAGTAATCACCTTGTCTACTGTAGTGATGTAATAATTAACTCAAGTTTTAGTTATCTGTTTTATCTAGTATGAGAATAGTGGTTGAACAACCATAAAATTTGGAATGAGGCCAGATGTGTATGATAGGTTTATAACAGATCCCACATGATCTACATTGTAATCTAGTTACACAATGGATGTGTATGACCATTTTTGTCATGTCTTTGGTACAAAATGTTAGTATTGTTATATATTTTTTTATTTCTGTTGTAGGTGGGGACTTTCTACCCATGGATGTATAGATGGCTACAGCAGGTTAATTACATTCTTAAAATGTGGTACCAACAACTCTGCATCTTCTGTTCTTCACTTATTTGTTCAGTCTTGCACAGAATATGGTGTTCCCTCAAGAGTAAGGTCAGACCACGGAATGGAAAATACCAAAGTTGCATTATTCATGAATCTGATAAGAGGTAGAAGTAGTCACATAACAGGACGATCAGTACACAATCAGCGTATTGAAAGACTATGGAAGGATGTCCATAAAGAGGTGACGTCAGTTTTTTATGCAGAATTTTATGCTATGGAAGATGACCAATCCATTAGACTTGATCCAGATAATGTTATTCATATGTGGGCTCTACAATACGTTTATCTGCCGGCTATTAACAGCAAACTGAGGAAGTTCCAACAGGGATGGAATGCACACAAGGTGAGGTCTGAAGGACAACGATCACCACGTCAGTTATGGTTAAGTGGTATGCTAAACAGTATGGAGTCACGTTATACCGCTACGGCTGAGGTGTTTGGAGAAACTCGCACTTTAGAAGAGAGATTAGACCAGGGCCTTTCACGGTTTGGCATATCCTTGGCTGACCTAGATATTAATAATCCATCAGATGCTGATAGCGGTGTAGTTCAACTTTCCAATGATCAAAAGACAATTTTGAATCAACAATTACAGTTGGCTCACACCAATAGAGAGAAGTTTGTAAAGTGCCTACAAGTGTTGGAGAGTATGGGCCACACAACATAAATGTATATATAGCTGCTACCAGAAAATATGAACAAGACATGCCAAAAAATTTTTAAAGTAGTGTCAAAAGTTTATTCTGGTTATTTCATAATACATTTTTATTGTTTGTCCATTATGTATTTAAATTCTGTCACATAGGGAATCCTGAAAGGGAGTAAGTAAAGTAAGAAAGTATTTGGACTGATACTCTTTTTAAGAGGTACATGTAACTGAATTTGTTGTATGAAGGAGTGATTCAGAATATCCAAAAGTCCCATTTATAGATCTGGATAGACATGTAAGGTAAATACTTTCATTGACTTCATACCTGGAATTGAAAATTTTTTTATTGAAAATATGGTAGGAGGTTAGGACAGTGTCAAAGATATGCAAAGGTTTTATAGTATGGCCAGATTAGTAATCAGAAACACTTCTACCACAGCCATAACTGTGTTTCTTTTCACAAATTGCAGGTAATTAATGATTACATGTACAGTCAATTCTCATTATTTTGAACTCGAAGGTACCAGTCAGTTCAATTCGACTTAATCGAAAATTTGAGTTAGTAGGAGTAAATTTAGCTAGATTCTACTGTAGAGGGTCCAAAATTTCGCTTCGTCAGGCTTCAGTTATCCCGAAATTTGACTTATCCATGTTTGAGATATCGATAGTCGACTGTATTTAGTTGTTGAGAGGGGAGGTACAAGCCCTTTCCATGCCCTTTCCAGGTCCAAAAGGTTTCTCATATTTCTGCAGTTTCATTCTTTTATCTGTAAATATGTTAATAAATTATTCCATGAAAACATGCTTGATAATTACCATATATAATTGCTCCTTTTTGAGATGGTCTTCATAAATAGTTGTTCATGTATGTGTTCTGTATACAAATGTATTATGAAATTTAGTATGTTGGTCTTAAACAAAATTAAGTCATTTTTGCATTATGAATATTTTTTATGTGATAAGTAAATTAAAGTTGGTGAACTGCTCAAATATGAGCATTTTAATGACAGACAATTTCATGACCTATGTACAGTAGAAAGTATGTTTAATAATGTTTAAACTTGCAGCAAATAGTTCTGACAGTCTTGTTAAAGATGCATGCTTATTTTCTTTGAGTGAAAAAAAGACTTGCATTTTTGAAGAAAGAATTACAGTATACTGTATATATAAAACATTGCTGTTTCCATTGCACTGTCGAACCTTGTTTACTTTAACTTAGATAAGTCATTGAAATATACTCAAATCTCAGTAATTATACGTATATGCCCCTGTTCCATATTGTATTCATGTTTCTACTACAGAATTCTGTTATTTACAACCATTGTATTGCTTATGATGAATAAATTCACTGAACTTAATTTTATTCACTTATTTCAGTTCATTTCTCTAATATGTTTGATGACATCTGGAAAACAGTCCCAGGCTATGTTTGCAATGTATATACTGACCGAGTTATCTCACTGTTAAATTACAGTGTAAGAATTAAGATGTCTTTCTGCATGTTTGACTGTCCAGTTTCTCATAAACAGTTGAGAGTTGATCATATAGAACCACTTGAAATATTCTAATGTAGCTTTGTCAGGCTATTTTTATGTTCACCTCACCCAAAGGGTCATGTGGGCTATTGCCGTCACCTGGCGTCCATAGTTTATACTTTTGGTGCCATATGAATATTCAACATGCCCGCCAGGGTGAATATTGTGTTCTGATCGGCTGAAATTTGAACAATTTTATGGTCAGAAACCAACATGGGCCATGAAACTGTGATGTGGTCATAATGTTTCTTTGATGGTCCTCTATCAAGTTTATACTTTTAGGGTGTGTAGAAAAAGTATTAAGGTTGTAAAGCTGTCAAAATGGCTTATGTAACTATGGTAACCAGGAAATCGAGGTTAAATAAGGGTTACTGTGAACACTGCTCACAAATAAATACCCCACGTCCCCCAAATTTTACATGTTATATTTTGAATAATTACCTATTCAAGTTCCTAAGAATGTGTTGAAGTTTAATGAAATACCATGCAGTGGTTGAGGAGCAACGGAAACAATATGGAACCCCCTCCCACAGAGCCCAAGTACATGTAAGATGGATATTTTCTGGAAAATTTTGACTTGTGAAAAAGGCAAATATATGGTGCACAACTCCACCTCATACTGGAGAATGTGTGTTAAAGTTCTGTGAAATCCCATGCTGTGGTTTAGCAGGAGTAGCGGATATATGGAACTCCCTCCTCCATAACCGAATTATATGTAAAATGGCTATTGTATGAAAAATTTTGAATTATACAGAAATAAATAAGTGGTGCACAACTATATTTTATACTGAAGAATATGTTAAAGTTTTGTGAAATTCCATGCAGTAGGTACCGTAAGGAGGACTACTTGATTCAAATAAGACCCCTTACCCAGAGCCTAAGTACATGTAAAATGGCTGTTTTCTGAAAAAAATTTCTACTATGAAAATAATTAATACATATTGCACAACAACCCCTCATACTCAAGAATGTGTTAAAGTTTTGTTAAATTCCATGAACTGGTTCAGAAGGAGTAGTGGATACAATATGGGACCTTCTCACCAAGAGCCTAATTTTCTACGATTCGTAAATTTGTATCCTTTCTTTTGTCACTCAGTATATAAATATGTGATAGCTTGTCTATAGTAAGAGAAGGAAACAGTATGATTTCATGCACATCTGAATGAGGTTCAGACCATTGTTAGTGTAAAGAATCTTGGCCCAAAGGAAGCCCTTCAGACAACAGAAATTTCTAGTAATATGTTCTGATTGTCCGAAATTTCTGCTGAATGTCTGTATGTTTCCTGGATGAGTTTGCTACTAAGTTTGTATTGTTATTCCTATTAGACCACTACGATGGGACATAGTTCAGCTTAAGTACCTTTTGGAAAACATTTGTTGTTCCTTTGCTAACTTTTTGTTTGTATTAGCTCATTTTGGAAACACAAGATTTTCACCGCAGTAGGTTCAAAATAGGACCCTATGGAAAACATTCTTCTTTTCAGAAACAAACTGTGACAATTAAACCAGAACTGTTCATGAATAATCACTGGTTGGCCAAAGTTCACACAATTTTTTATACGATGCATAATGAAACTTGGCAGAGATGTTGCTTTGAAGTTGGTAGCCAAGTGTTGCTTCTTTTGAAAGTAGTAGGAAATGCAAGCGGGCCGACATGGGCCATGAGATCTGCTTGGTTGAAATCTCACAAAATTTGCTTTAAACTACAGTGCCCACTGAAATGAAATCTAACCAGCCTATTTTCCTGTATCGTTTTCAACATTATTTCGCATGAAATATTGTGTAATAGGAACTAGTGTTTCTGAAATACATCAAGTAGGGCAAACGTGAAAGAGAAAAGGAATCATGATTTGTTTGCTTTTATTTATTTCAACAAAGTTAAATATATAATTTATAAAGAGTTTAAAAGTATAAATATCAAAGAGTTTGTAGATTTACAGATGGACAAGCACTGATAACAAAAACAGATCTACAGACCAAGTTAAAGTATTATTTGGTCTATCAAATGTCTTTTCCATTGCATCTTAAATTAAAGTAGAGGTCCACTGCACAAAGCTGTTTTTCCTATTTGCAAATATTTGTGTTAACATTTCTTCATATAGTCATTGTCATTGTCAATTAACTTAAGCCATCGACATCCTAAATGTTTCCTGTTGGTGCAAAATGATAAGGAACTCCCTCTTGAATTCTTGAATGCTCTGATAGGTGACTGGTAGTTCCAAAGTGTTTCCACAGGTATGTGCTACTGGTACCCTTTGAAGTCCAACACGCTGGTTGAATACAATGATGATTGGGTCTTGAGGCAGTACATCAGAACCAGTAACAAACTGTAAAAATAATACAAGGTCATCTGCACTTAATGAATAGATAAAGTCCTTGAGGAAGTAAAGCGTTGTCTCTTCTTGTTGTCGTAGATCTTCAGATTCTGTTGTTATCTTATCAATAACTCTGTCTGGTGTTGGATTAAGGCTGGAATAGAGACCATTCAAATCCTCTGTTGACAGCTGGTTCCAGAATGCCTCCATATGTTGCTCTGGAATACCGCTGCGCATCTGGCTGCACAGAAACAAGGGTTTAACAGCTATTTCACTTCTGGCTAGGTTAAGTATATTCTGTCTGAAGGTATCTCCTCTTGGTAAGACGGCAAGGTTGAACCTGATGAACATGTCAGTTAGGTGGTTGATCATTCTTGGTGTTAGTCTTTGAAAATTCTGTAGTGCGGTCTTTGTAACATGCCGTTCATAATCTGTCAAGTACAGCAGCAGATCCTCTAGTAGTATCTTCTCATCCTCACAAGGCTTCCCATGAATAATGGAATACACTGAGCATCTGCTGAGTCTAATGGGGATGATACCAGTTAACGCTGCACTGTGTGTCAGTATTCTGCCAAGAACTGGGTAAACACCTGAATCTGTAAACCTGTGCACTGGTAGAAACGGAACGTAACTCCTTTCTCCAACAAAGTACTGCTTAAAAGCTGTATCCCAAAAACAAGCAAAAAGATCTTTGGTCAAGCCACCTGCATCCTGCCCCAACTCGTTGTCAAATCGTACTACAAGTCGTTGTCCAACTATCAGGGGATCTTCGTAAAGTTTCAGCAGATCGACTAGGACTGTTTCTCTGTTTATATGGATTTCTTTATTGTCACCTAGCAATTGCTGAAGATGGTCAAGTCCTACAATAAGAAACAAACCACATAAAACATGTTAAAATCACTTGAATGTGAAATTCACTATATCTTCAGAGTTATTTTCTGAAATTATTTTGTTGTAACCCTATTAACTGTTTTCAAAGAATAACACGCAATTCTATAAGCGAAATTATTGGCATTTTCCTAACATATTATTCCTGTTCCTATCTTGATTTTAGAACCATACATAATGCTGTTACGCTAAAAAGTCATATAGTTGTTTTTTATAACCTTAATTATCATCGAAAATCTTTGAGTTTCATTTGATATTCCATGATCGCCCCATGTTCAACAGATTTTATCTGATTATCAAAATTCAATGTTTCCCCTACTTATTCCTAATTATCTCTTGACAAACTTGGATTTTAACCCGGGTATTGAAACAAGATATTGATAAATTATGTTTAAGAAGTGAGAATCCACTATCATGAAATGACACTGCATCTGCCGAATTTTTTGATTCGGGCGTCGATGGCCGAGTGGTCTTGGTAGTTAGTCATATCTACTTTTGATCACCGGCTTGTCAACACTGCGTTGTGAGTTCGAGTCTTATTCAGGGCGAGGAGTGTGCTACTCTAACCTTAACTGACAAGGACTGCAAGTTATCCTGCAGAAGGTCAGGGGTTCTCACCGGGTAATCCGGCTTCCTCTTCCAATATAAGCTGGACGCCACGATAAAGCTAAAAAAATGCTGAAAGTGGCGTAAAATACTTTTCAATCAACAGAAACTAAGGACAATGCAAGTATTAGTGTCCAACAATCAGGAATGATTAATCAAGCTCTCTCTCTCTCTCTCTCTCTCTCTCTCTCTGTGTGTGAATACTAAGGATTAAGCATAAGCTGTCAATTTAAAATATCAGTTTTACTGCTTGTTCATTCTTATCTTGATTAAATCCGTGAATTAACGTTTTAAATTTAAAGTTTCATACGAACGAATACAAACTTATTACTTTACAGTGTGGTAGTACAGAAAATTACTTTTCGGCACCATTCGAGTGACGTTTATCATTTGTTAGGCTTCGAATAATTATCTGGTAGATATTGGTGTATACCTGTGTTAAATGTGACTGGAATAGGGTCTGGGTCCTCTCTGTCTTCAACACCGACAGTCTGGATTGCTGGGACGTCATCATCATCTGATGTCTAAAATATTGAAAATGTATATTAATTTACTGAGACTTCCATTTCAGATGGTGTCATTTACTTTTATCCAAAAATAATCCAATTTCATCAATACAAGAATCTTTTGAAAGAACACGACTAATTAGCCTTTGGGGACGTCTCGAAATTGAGCTCGGTATGTCAATAGCAAAGGTTTGAACTTTCACTGAATAAAGCTGAAAAGGTATTCACAGCAACATGAAAAAAAGATTGTTCAGTCTCTTGATTTATATACAAAGCTAAGACATCCTAGATTCTGATGCTCAGTTCGCGTGTTACCAAATAAACGATATGTTTAATTTTTTCAACGTTGTAAAATAATTTGATAGAATTAGCCGTAGTTGAAAGCACGTTTTCAAGTCAATGCTAAGTAACATTGGGTAATTTCAATGTTACTTTTGTTGTCTTACTGCATCTCGCTTGATTTCATATGAGTATTCATCTTTGGACGTTGGTCGCATGCATGGTTATGGAGCTTTCAAGTACCATACAAAGTAAATTACTAATTTTAGCTTACCAGTATACTCTCAGCTGCTTGTCTTATGTTTTCTCTGGCTCTTGTTGCTGCTTGTCTTCTAAAGGAGATCACCTGTAACAAAAGAAATTTGTGTATGTCTAGTTAAACGTCTTCTGACTAATGTAACTGAACAATATTGATTAAAGAAGTCGTAATAAAATGTAAAAACCACCAATAAATCTGCAGCGATTAACAGACAAATTTTCTTACGTTGAAGGAAACGTAAATCCCTATGTACAAGCTTATATAAGCCTCCTCCACATCTCGTGTGTAGTTACGTCACTTGGCCGAATGCTTTGTGAGCTTTTACCATTACTATATGTAAAATATGTATATAATGCAAGGTACATGTTTTTTTATCGATCTGCCTCTCCAAAGTCTATGCATAACTTGACCAGAATACATCATATTATAAAGATTAATTTAATTGACAAGAAGTCTTGTATTGAAAATGAGTTTGTACGCTCGTTTAAATTAACATTTATTCCTTGTCCAATAAATAATTCAAATATAAAATACAATAATATTTGTTCAACATTCTAATAAATATTCAATTTTGTGTTGAACAATAAGTAACTTTATGATAGGTCATATTATAAAGACCTTCCATTTCATTATAGTTTGGATATTCTGAGTAATAATTTGTAACATGTTTGTTTCTTAGAACAATTATTTATTTATTAGGGCAAACAAATAATAAATGAAATTCATCGCCAATATTTTCCCTGCATAGTGTGCAAAAACGATCCTCTCCTGGGAATATTATGCCACCTTCCTGCTTCTATTGGAATACGGAAATGTTCTAAATTTTGTAATTCTATCTTGTTCAGGTAATCTGATTACATATTTTTTTAAACAAAATTCTTTCTTAAAACCTGAGTAAAATTGACTCCTTGATAAATTTTCTATATTATGGAACCATTGTTTTAATAAACTGGCCACAAAGAATACGACTTAAATAAAGTTTTTCACAAAGACCAGTCTGATTTGCAAAAATATATCCAAAACCAGTATCATTTAAAATAGAATCTATATCGTTTATCTACTTGAAAGCATAATCATTATGTTCTTTAGTTTTTAAACACAGTATCAGTCTATATAAAACTAATAGGTTTTTAAAATCTTTATTACCATTTTACATGAAAACTGGACCCGATAACGTTTATTCAAGTACACAATAAAATGCTATATAACTCACCCCTGCTGGAGTGTCCACGTCTATGAACGAACTGTCATTTTGTTGCTCAGCATTGGATGCCTGTGGTGACACAGCCGGTGTTGGCAGATCTTGTTCATTCTCAATTTCTATGTCTACAATAATTGGATGTGTTCCTACTTGCTCTGCTGTTCTCTGTAATAAAGAAGTCTTGTTTAGTGTTCTTTACAGACACCAATTATTATTCTCATTAAATCACTTCAAATATTACAGTTAGCAAAATAATTTTATTTGAGTGAAACAGGCTGTTTTCCCCCTTTTGAGGGGTTAAAAAATCACCAGTTTTAAAAGAATTATTTTCTTTATGTGAAAAACAGTAGTATTTTTGCCTTATATTTTCTTGGGTCTATCTTTCAGTATGTACTGGGGGAGAACAAATTCACATTATCACTGAAATGAATTTTACTGCATTTGTAATCACTCTGATCTCTTGTAATTTAACGATCGAGGTAGGCCTAAATATTCCCATATTATTCGATTTTGAAATCGCGCACTATGATTCCAGATATGCCAACTTCGACATATCCCGAACTGAAAAATCATACAGTGAACAAAAACCCGCACAATGTGTACTTTCAATTTTCCTCTACAAGATTTACAAGGCGAAGCATTTTGATTGGGTTAGAATAAGACGAACCGCCATCCAAAGCCGAGTAAGAGGATATAAACGTAGACGTGGGACAGGGTCTTTACCTATTTGTTGTCAGTGTTGGTCTTGGAATAAGGCAAAGCAAATTTCATTAAAATCTGTTGTAATGGGCGTATTAATGACGTATGTCATGATGTAGTAATAAAGGCAGACCTACTACGAATGACGTAGTCATAAAGGCAGACCTACAAAACCGTTTTTTTTTTGTTTTTTTTTTTGGCTTAGAAGGTGTCTTTCTCCTGAAAACGGAATAAAATTTTGAAAACGAAGTATCTGTCTACTGTCAGTTCAGAAATTACAAGGAATCCCATTTTCATCGATATGCTACTTATCCTATAACATACCTCTGTGGCTGGTATTTCTCTTAGTGGTACAAGGTACACTTTTCCGGCACGAACTGCAGATGCCAGGTCTGTTACAGAAGTTGGGTTTAGCGTTTCCAGCTGACGTTTAGCCCCTTTTACACACTTGGCGTACTGGAATCCAACTAGTTGCAAGGGATGATTTGGATAACAACTAATAATGAAATCTTCTAGTTGTTGCAGGCTCCAACGTCTGTCAATGGAAACTGGTCCAGTAGAAGGAGGTCCTGTAACAACATGCATTTCACATAAGCAAGGTATAACAGGGGGTACTATCCTCATATCTCACAAATTAATACCCTCGCGCTCCATTAAACATATTTATTGTAAGATGAATAAGTAACCATTGACGGGATTTCAAATAATAAAAAAATAATACAGTGCATACTAAAGGAGTTTCACGAAATTCCATACAATGCTTAAGAAAGAGTACTGGATAAAGTACGGGACCTTGTGCATGAAAAGTAGCAATTTCCACATTTTCATTCAAATTTTGAATTAAAAAATAGGTTTTAAATATATATAAAGTGCATGCATCACTACATCTCACGTTTAAGAATGTGTTGGAAATTTTGTGAATATCCATGTAGTGAATGGTTAAAGAGGGGTAGTGGATACAATATGGGACCCCTAACCAGACCTAAGTACATGTAAAATGGCCGTTTTCTTTTACACAAAGAATTAAATATAGTGTAC
The DNA here is from genome assembly GCA_028566495.1 of Lithophaga antillarum. Taxonomy (NCBI): domain Eukaryota; kingdom Metazoa; phylum Mollusca; class Bivalvia; order Mytilida; family Mytilidae; genus Lithophaga; species Lithophaga antillarum. Next base: position 2,986 of record JAOXYI010070742.1, on the reverse strand, counting down.
AAAACTATACTTCATACTGAAGAATGTATGAAATTCCATTATGGGATTAAGAAGGAGTAGTGAATACAATATGGTACCCCACCACCCAGATCCTCAAGTACATGTGAAATGGTTGTTTTCTGGATAATTTTCATAAACGACAAAAATTGAAGACATGCCGCATAACCACCCCTAATACTGAAGAATATATAGTGGTTAAGTATTGGTCCCCTAAACTAGAGCCTAAGTATCCGTAAAATGGCTATTTTCTGGAACATTTTGAATTATGAAAAAAGATATGATGTACAAAAAAGTTTCTTAAAATTGCACGAAGCGGTTAAGGAGTAGTGGATACAAAAAGGCTATGGACAGACGGAGAGATAGACAGATGACATGATCACTATGTACCTCCTACTTTTGTAGGGAGTATAAAAACACTGATAGACATTCACTACCTGCATAGGAAAAACCATCTATCATCATCAAACGTTTCTGCAGCGCCTGCTATTCTGTGTCGCAAGCACGAAACAATGAATGTGGGACCAAGACAATTATGATGACTACGATTTTTACGCTCCAACTTTTTTACTGCAACAATTAAATGTCTAGTCAGTCAATGAAAATCTTTGGAAGGAGGCTCCATATAGTAATGGATTGTGCAGTATCAATTTGCGTTTTGATGTTCCCATTCTAATCTAGTAATCTAGCAAATTACGTCTTCAGTTAAAATCTTCTATACCGAAATTGGTCAACTTCGAAGGTACCCATTTCACATTTGCATTAAATCTAGGATTATTTCAAATTGGGTAAAACTTCTGATTAACTAACGAAATTCTCTTTGCTGCTGTATAATTTTTTTTTTTTTTTAGAATACATTATGATTGTATATGGACATAAAAAATAAAAAACATTGTTGGTTGTACAGGTTTTCCAGTATTTCGATGGCATGTACATTGACAAGTACAATATTGCCACATTCATCATAACTAAATAAGTCACTTGATTTAAGTTCTAAATCTGTAACAATTATTTTATGTGCATCCACAAATATTGTATACCCTTTAGGTGATCAATACTTTTGGAAAAAAAAAAAATATATCCTGAAGTATTTTTCGAAATCCAAAATTATCTCGATCTTAGCCAATCATGCTCGTGCTTTCCTCTTGCATATTATAAACCTCATAAACCTTTACACCATATCTTCATATTTTATTCAATGTTTTCGATTATGGTAGGAGTACATAAGGAACCCATCTCATCAAGTCCTCTGGTCACGATGTAGCCGAAATATTGCTATAATGTTGAATATGTGAAACGAATACATTCCAAATTGAACCTCGGGTATTAGTAATTCTTACCAAAGCCATGATCTAGGTCTGTTTTGTTGAAGTCTTTTAAAGTTAACATAGGCTTGTTGAGGAGATACAGTGAAGCCTTCCATCGCTTATACGTTGGTCTACCCCTTGGTCTTCGCGATCGAGCGGCGGCTGAAAAGGGAATAATAAATATAGTTCTTATTCTTCAAAGAAAAATCAGAGTTTTCTTCACTCGAATTGGGATCTGACTTTGATACATATTAAAGAGGATAAAAATTTAATTATTGAAATTCTATGTTTGCAATTTGAGCATCTATTTTAAATTTTATTCATACAAAAAAAAACAAGTGATTATTTAAGTGTTTCAAGATAAGCGATATAGTAATAAAATACAAACCCATCTGGCCACTGTAATAACGCAGCTTTGATGAAAAAGAACTACATTTTTCATATTTTACTAAAACAATAAAACTTGATAAATGGCTAATTATAGTCAAAGAAAACCTACATATGCCATAGAATGTACAGAAGTTGAAATTTTACAGAATGCAAATAAAATCATGATATAATCTGATACTACAAAACTTCGGCAGTATATTTAACAGGCAATTATTCTTTAATGCAAGAAGTACAAATTGTCAGAAAAGTTGCTATGTCCTTGTTAAAACCGAGAGTCAACATGATCATTTGTGACGATTTCACCTTTGCATAACACACCAGTTCTCTGTATTAAATGTTTTAAAAATGTTTGAATTGTAGTATCCTTAATATGAGTGCGGTCGCATATGGATGCTTAACTATAGGAGGAGATAGACATATAGTATAATTGTATTTTTATTCGCAGTAAGATGATATACAAAATGACTATCTCAACAATAAAATTTTGGACCCCTACCCCTGGGCAGCATCACCGATAGCTAGGGGCCTACTTGCAAATGTGCAAAATTCCTAGATTTAAGCGATCAATATTTTGGACAAAATGAATTCAAATATCTTACCTACACTAAAAGATGTTTCAGGGATCAAAAAGTAGAACATGATCTTGACCTTTAATCTTTTAACAGTAATAAAGATCATGACTCATATAAGTTACTGGTGATGACTCCAGCTCTATATAACTTACGACTGTCAAGTTAAAGTGGTGCAATGGTCTGAACAACCCTATCCGGGAGTGTAACTCATGCAAAAAGTAATGTATGAATATATATAAATGAAAAGAGGTGGCACAATACCGTAATTCCCTAGACATTTTGGACCAGGAGTCAATTCACTGTGTTTTATAGTATCGGAGAAAAAGAGGGTACAATTACAGGTAAAAATTAGAACGTGACATTGACCTGGTAACTTTTGTTGAAGGTCAAAGGTCATGAGGGATAACAGTGAAGGTCCCATGCCTCTACGACTTCCCGTTTGTGCGTTATACACAGTTCTGTCAGGAAAATACAGGGAGATAACTCCCATATGATATCATCGGATTCCCTTTGGCCAAATAAAACATAATTAATTTTCAGTTTATAAATTATGAAATTGTACTAAAACTAAGGTTACAGCTCCCTCAGGCAAAGTTGACCTTAGATGGTTTTGGCTGTTCCGTTTAAGTCCCTTTTGGTTTTGATGCTCCCAAACGTTTTACATATTTGGCTTCCCAATATTTTTGGTCTCGAGCGTACCTGATGAAGGTTATTCCAGAA
>JAOXYI010070634.1:0-12506 GCA_028566495.1 Lithophaga antillarum | reverse complement strand
GAAAAATATCTTAAATATGTTTTCATATATAGATAACACAGTAAAAATATCCATATAAATATTTCCAAATTGTTTCACATCTAAAAGCAGAGTCTTTTTGGCAAGAGATTGTACATATATATATGTCAAAACAAAGCTTAGCTATTTGACTTGTCAAAATAAAATTAAAAAAAAATTCATTGGTCAGGATTAGTTGAAATAAAAATGATTTAAAAATGTCCAGCATATCCATGAAAAAGCAATAATTGTCTTTTTCCTAAAGTACGAAGCAGATCAAAGCATATGGTATACAAATTGACGTTTTTTTAAACTGTGTCCATGGAATGTTTAACGAATAGCTTGTGCAAAAGCAGTCTAGTTGAACCTGATGTCGAGTGAACATTTCTCCTGTTGAAAGAAAGAAAAAAACACAATTACAATATTTTTAAAACTGAACGAATAGTGAAGTATTGCGTCTTTAGATATGTAAGAATGCCCATTAGAAATCATTTAACCATCAGCGTATTCAATTTGTTGTTTGTTAATGGAAATTGAAAAAAAAACTAGCACGAAAAAAGTGGATATAAGCAATATATTGAAATACAGTAAATCGAAAATAAACTTTGAGCATTGTGGATTCACAAATGTAAAACATTCATGTTTTAGATTTTCAGCAAATATATCACGGTCCTTTTTTACAAGTATACACCAAGTTTCCACGTCAAAACGAAATTCATGTATTGATGATTATATTCTTGTTTGTTTGGGGTTTATATAATTCTTTTGTATAACCGCATTGTCCAAACTGATTCAGTCTCTTTCTCTTTTCCCTCCCTGTGTGTGTGTTTTATTCCATATCTTCCTGGTATTCCTCTTTCCCTTGTATATACCGTCTAAACTGTGATTTCTTACACTATGCATAACAAGAAGGTATTTTTTTCTTATGTAATTGACTTATTTAACTAACAGTAAACAAGTTTTGATAACGTTGAATACGTACAGCCATTTTGTCGTCAAAGAGATAGAATGTTCCCATTGTTCCCCATGTGAAGTGTGAAACGACGATATCGCCAGGATCAGCATCTGATTCACATCCTTTGGCAACTAGCTGTAAAACGAAAACAAAGAAACGCTATTTAATATATTCAAGATACAGTACTACGTGTGTGTGTGTGTGTTAGTCAGATTTTACTTTAATTTTACAGTACGTAGCAGTTACCATTCTTTAAGATTAAGGCTTACGGTTTTATATTTATCGAAAACTGGAATCTTTTGCCAGTCAGTTTCATTAAAGTTTATAATTCGTTGACCAGGCTTCAGGATCAAATCGCTCCATAATTGAATTTTTCAGGCCACCTCCTTAAATCTTTTCTCGTTCATTCTTTTTATTTTGTTTAAGCAACGCATCTTTATTTTTATTGATGGTGTATTTTCTGTTTTGAGGGTGTGCATTTTATCATCAGTATTCTCTTATGTATCTCTACGAAAGTTGGAAAAGCTTATTTAGGCAGGCAAATTTTTGTGTTAAGTAGAAATTAAAATTACAAATTCGTTCTTATATCAAACATTTCTTCTGTATGATTAACATATCGGTATGTAAATTAGGACATTACAATAGGTGTCATGTAGGATTAAGAAGTTACTCAAATTATTCGTTTTTTTAATTTTAGAAGGGGAGATAACAATTTTGCAGCTATACCGCTGCGACGAGTTATTGATGAAGGAATCGGAAGAACAATGTCTACCTTTGGATGATAAAACTATATCTTGATACAACATTAAGAACGTAAAGAACTAAATAGAAAAACAAAATAGGAAAATTTCATTTTGTAAGTATATCTTGTTGAAGTTTGAAAAGTAGAACGCTTACCGTAATTTCTTGGCCCTTTCCACAGCTGATATCTCCAAATGTGTAACTGTACTTGTCCTGTCCATGGATGACTTTCTTCAAAGTCCAGCCCTTCAGACTGATTGCACCCTGTAAAAGAATGAATAAGATTTTTTGTAAAATAGAAACATAAAACAAAAACTCGAAATATAACATATTATTTCCATTGTTTGTCCAAAATGTATGAGCATGCAATGCCACAGACCAACGCAATGAAAAAAGAACTACACTTTAGCCATAATAATTAACTTGTCTTTTTGTAAAAGAATTCTGACAGTGCGGGGAGATAACTCGTGAATATTGGTGAAAATGCATCGTAAAAATCATTTTAAAAGGCTACTTAATCTCAAATACACGCATGTCTAAAATATTTCACTTTTGTATAGTTACAAAATTAAAAAGTAAGTTACCTTTGTGCTCCAGTTCTTGATAGTAACCTTTCCTCCCTCTGGTGTGCAACGCTCAAATCGCATGTCACCTCTAGCGTTTTTTATCAAACTTACTTTCTGGGACGATGAGCTCCTACCTAAAAATAACATAAAAACAAAATATCAGGAATTGGCTGTGGTATATAACAATAATGCATTGTCTTTGCAAAGTTTCAAATCACCGCTTAACATATTATTTTTTTAGCTGTATTTTTATTATTTCATGTTTTGGTAATATCGATACGAAAACGGTTTTGGCGGGCTTTTTATACGATAAATAGATTGTACGATTTCTGACCTCTATAGACCACAATGAAATGCAACTGTTTATTCATTTTGTTGTAATGCAGTATTTTCTCTGATAACAATTTTTTTTTCGGCTCTATCCCTATCGAATAATATCATGTCATATTAACAATTGATAGTCGATGCTATTTTCTTTGTGGTTAAAGTTTTTAGAAATTTTCGAAATACTAGGATTTTTTCACCCTTCGATTACGAGAAATGTCTATATTTAATATTACAACTAACCACTTACAACATTGATCATCCGATTTATCTAATACTGTCATGTGATTTGAAAGAAAATATCTCCGAAATATAACATTGTAGTTATTACTGAATGAAACATTGTTCCAAATTCCCAGTATATTGATTTAGTATTGTATCTACTCAAATATAATTCACCACTATGCACCCGTTCAAAACCAGCACCCGGGTTTCTCATGCTTAAAAAAATATTTTTTCTAAATTCATCAACTATTTCATGCTTTACATCCGGGTATTGATCCATGCATAATATAATTAATCAAAGATCATTTCCAATCAAGGAAGAACTTTCAAGTCTATAATTTAGAACTGCACCTGCTGATATTTCTTCCAAATTTAAGTTTCAATGTATATCTACCGTCAAACCTGTATTAGGAGGTCAGCCATTTGAGCATAAAAAGTTGCCACATTAGACAAGTGGCTGCATATTACAGGTAAAGTTGAATTTGTCATCAATGGGACCTTAAAATGGTGACCTTTTAATACATGTTGTTCCTTAATAGAGGTTGTTGCAATGAAGAGGTTTAACTATAACTGTATATCATGTATTTGGTACTCTGAGCATACATCGTCAAGTCGACTTTTGAAGGACTAAATATTCATAATTACCCGTAAATGTATACCTAACAAACTTTTCGTCTATGTATATATTCTAAAAAGCTAGCTACTGCTGATTGTATTGTAATCTAATTGATGAAACTATATATATACGTGTGTGTAACGTGTGCTATGACAATATAATTTACTGTGCTACCTTTCCATTTGACTAATATGTAAGCATGTAATGAAACATGATGTAAAAGCATGTTAATTAAAGCATAATTAAAACCCAATCAGACTTAACATTTCATAAGTTCATTCACAGTTAAGTAGTTAATGCTTCGTTCACACGTTATAAAAATTATTATAAATCTTAGACAATGAAGCATAGAGCCGTTACAGTTTTGTTACGTACACTCAGGTAATAATAATCATAGCATTATTTATTTGAAAGCAAAAGTTCGAGATTTGGTCAGTTATGGCTTATTTTTTAAATATAAATAAAGAAATGATAGAAATATGTATTTTGGGATTTCCACATGTTCTCTGAACGCATGAACTCAGCATTAAGTTTTACCTGTTCTGATTTCCTGTACTAAATGTATTTACTAGAGTCTGTTTACCTCAGTGTGGTCGTTAAAGTTACCGTTTTACCAGTAACTGTCAGCAAAACTTCGCTACTTTAAAGTTGACACTGGTCTGCACCGGTATAATTAACGCGTACTTGTTAAATCAATTTAGTTTATGTAATTTTAACAGGCAGATAGGACTGAATTCGTAATTTCCATTAGATCAAATTTAGTTTTTCTAAGGTACAAGTAAATTAACAAATTGAATATAAAAGTTAATTACCGAAAGCTCTGCCTTTTGATACGTGTTGGTCTATTTACTACTTTCAATTTTATTTATTTATTTATTTATTTACAAAATTTATAAGAAAATTCAAATAATGATTTACAGGCAAATACAAGAACAGTAAACAAAAAAATGTAAAAATATTTATTTAATAAAACCATTTTATATATTGAATCTATATCTAAGCAATTAAATGATTATAACAAATCATAAAATAAAATCCTGCAAAATAATAAAATATTTAGTGAAAATAGAAACCAAAAATATCCTCTTCTTCTCGTAAAGCATATTTTTTATAATACTTAAAATATAAAATATAATATTTGTAGATAACGATGATAAAAATGTCACAACCATTCTTTGGAACAAAGACCATTATTTGGAATGTATTAATCAATTCAGGTATAATATTTTGCCGTCTGATCTATCCACAAGAGGTATAAGTGCACTATTATAGAATAAAACAACAAACGATACGACCGACCCTGTGAAATGAAACAAGTTCTATTCCGCTAACAAGAACATATACATAAAATCTCCAATGACGTTAACAACGAACAATGTATCCACAGGCAAGAAATTTAAATATCTACAAATTTCGGAATGTCTAATTAATAGCAAATCTAAGTGATATGAACAACACGATAACTGGCCCTTGAAACACAGACCGGTTCTAGTATATTGTTTACAAAAAAATGAAGACCGCACTATCTTTCACACCAAATAATCCCTTTCGTGTTTCATACAACAAGCAGACATTCACAAGTCAAAAGCATGAGATACATAAATCTGTATCACAAAAAGGCTACAATCTCGATCAATGGAATGCTTGGAAAACCATAAATAGTACATCTACGGTGCGGCTGTCTTGATTGTAAGAGTAGCTTTCTCCTGTTAAAATAAAGAAAAATGCACACTTTACTAATAATAGTAGTTTAATGAAACTGTTCATTGTACTTTAGTTCTGTTTTGAAAAGTGTTGTTGTTATTTACTAACTTATATGATATAACACTAGAGAAATGATTTAAAACAGTTACTGGAATATTTACCAATTCAAAAAATGAATATTGTTTATTATTAGTTGAAATAAACTTGTCTGGTAATGATAAAAACCATCGACCTCCGGCGAGTAACTGCGTCATGAATAAATTCATCATCTTTTTTCACTGCATCTTCCTCCATGGGGGATGCTTCGGATGATGTCAAGGGAAAACTGTCGCCCAAGTGTCATCCGTTTTCTGGTTACTTCATGAATTGATAAAGATTCAGGTAATTCGCAGAAAAAAGTTAGTATCTTTCACTTACCACTCCTTTGTCATCGTAAAGAGAGAATGCTCCAGATAATCCCCAAGTGAAAATGTCACAGATAATGTCATTATCTTTTGCTAATTCCGCTCCTCCTTTAGAAAACAACTGAAAAAAACAAAACAAAACAGATTCCAAACAAGTTTCTATGTATTTTTTAAGAGTCTTTATGTCAAGAAAGTTAATTTTTATGATTGATATTTTCTGTGATTTGAGAACTGGCCTCTTTAAGACACTTATCGCTTTAATGTATACTTATGGCAGATTGGTATACGTACTACATTTGTAAGTGATCACATCTACATGTACTGATCACTATAATCTATCGCCTCTCGTTCATGCCTAACTCCGGGTAATTGTACAAACGATGGTGAAACCAACTTGCACCTGTAAGATGGTATATTGCAGCCGTAACTTTTTATCACTTTTGAAAACTGATACCTTTAACTGTTTGTTTCAATGGTGGTAGAGATACGAACTTCAAAGTACTTTTGACTTGTATAAATGACTTGAGGGGAAATTTTTCGAGAAGTTGGCGAAATTAAAAGAATTAGACTACAGTAGCTAACTGACGACAAGAGACAAATATAATAGGACCACAAATTTTGAAAATTTTGGAATGAAAGAAAATAAATAGACTTATGTAAATGCCAGTAAACTGTTCTTATATGATATGATAATTGAATTCACCTTGATTTCCTGTCCCTTTTTCAAGTTGATGTCTCCAAAGGTATATGTGTGCTTGTTTACTCCATTCACAGATTTCTTTAGCTGCCATCCTTTAAGACTGACAGAGGCAATATCCTGAAAAATAAAAATCAATGACGTAGAAAATTTCTTTCTGTTTATAAGAATATATTTGATCTACCAGTCCTTGTTGTTCAGATATTTCCAACTCCACAAATAAAGAGCTTATTGATGGTTTTCTATATAAAACAAAGCAGAATTCTGCTTAATTTTTCCTTTGTCCTAGCATGAATATAAACGGTAACTGACAATTTAATTAATTGCAAAAAATAATTCCTACTAAAAATTACACAGAGTACTGTGTAAAATTACTTACAACAGAAGCTCGAAAACCGACTACGCTACTTTATTTCAAAGTTGTGCCACGTCATTAAGCAACAAAAAACCAAACAAAGCAAAACAAACGAAAATAAAAACAACAACAACAAAAAAAAACATTCTGGATATCTAACGAAAACATGACACTAAATAAACGTCCTTATAATTTAGGCTGCTCTAGATTATTTCGGTCAAATATCAGCTTGTCTACTTTTCTAGTCTCAGGCCATACAAACCACATATTCCATGACTTCACAAAAAATTTGCATGGACTGAATCGAAAATCAGAAGCAGTTTTATAAAATAACTAATACACTGAATTTCAAACATAAACTGAACGTGACATTACATAATTTCATATTAAGTAAAAGTGACAGACAGTCAGGCTATTCGACTGTGACAGAAACTATCGTCACATGTTACAACTTTAACAAATACAGCAATATCAAATGGATATTGCAAAAGTAAGAATGAAAAAAGAGCAGGAGGTATTTCGTTCTGTACCTATATTTTAAGATGTAAACACAAATCAGTTTGCGTCAGAATGGTAAGTAAGTTAAATATTTTACTGTGTGTTTATGGACTTCAATTCACCAATTTTTACTGAATCAAGTTTAAAAGTACTATCAACGTTCCGAACGTCACTTTTATAGTTCGTGTGCACTAGAGGAAAGATCTCATCAGTGGCGCCTAATGCAACAAAAGCTTATGAAATCAAAATATTCCCACAAAAAAGGATGACCAATATCTAAGTTTAGAGATTTTTATGTAAACAAATGCCAACATGTAATGTTCCTTTCCCAGATAAAGTCTGTGATTTGGACAATAAGATACTATTTGATTATTTATTACATTAAAAAATAATATCTCTTAAACTTGTACATTTATAGCTTTTTTACACTGTTCCAGCAAGAGTTATAGCTGCAGTTATTTTCGGTGGTGTGAAGGAGTTGCTGAGGTCACAAGAACTTCTATAACGGTCTCCACGATAAAGCTCAATATTTGGTGAAAGTGACAATAAATTAATTTGGGTTGTTTTTGCTCTTAAACATTTGATTCTCTTTGGATTTCCAACTTTTGTTTCCGCGCATCACTAATGAGACGTGATTTGTTGTATTGCTGATATAGTATTGATATAATAGATAAATAGTAAAGATATACGACGAATTTTAGAAAAAGCATGCAAATCTGTGGATAAAAAATTCGTGGAGATGACCTTCAACATTAAATAATTAATTGCAACATCCTTTTTCTATCATTAAAAATATCAATGAACTCCACGTATTTTTTAATTCAACGATTAGATTTGTTTTGAAGATGGTAATAATCAATGAAACAACTAATGTTATAACAAAGGAAAACTTATAATGGTTTCTATAAATTGTCATAGCAACCAGCGGAGCGGAAACCAAACAAACACCAGCTTTGATTTTTTGTGTATTGGTGACTGCATTTTTCTCAGTCATTTGATCATATTCATTCTAAACTTAGTAAAAAAATTTCAATAGATTGTGGATTTAAATACTGATTTTAACGTTAAGCAACTTTTTTCACAATGAATCAAATATGGAAGAATACAAATTTTATATTATTATTATTCTCTTTTTTTAAATAGTGAATATATTTTATGGAATTAGAAGATCATAAACCTGTTTCAGAGATTCCAAGGTAAGTAAAACAGATTTCATTGGTGACTGGTTAGTAAAATTATATTCATGTTTTGTTTATTTATTTTTGTCTTTTTGAGAAATGTCACCAGTATGAATAGAAGATGTAGTAGCATAATGGAAAACACCTTTTTAAATTGACATGAATCAAGTAATTTGCTTCATTGTGTATTTTAAATTAATTGAAAAGTTCCAGGTCTATTCAATTGAATTAGCTCAATTGATCAAGCCGGCAAAATGTGATGGATTAGATGGATTTTTGGTCGATCATTTCTTCACTTGTGCTGAAGTCAAACAGTTTCAAATAAATGAACCCAAAACCAAAAAATGAATGCAAAATAAGTAAATCAAAATTTTACTACAGAATAGCTCCCGCTATAAAATATTATCTTAATTCTATGGTAATTAAGAATTCATAAGCCTAATTCTGTGAATAACATTTCAGATAATTTTATGTCTATAATAATAGGCTACTCGGTCCGTATTTTAATATTTCACTTTTCCACCACTTTTGTTTCAGAAACTATCATATCTGAAGCATTACAATTTGTAATTTGAAATTTGTTATACATAATTATCGTTCCTGATTAAATCATTTTATTTAGTCTGCCGTAAAAGTTTGCAATATTATGTTGAAACTGATTTGTTTTCTAAACATTAGAATCTGACATGAAGCAAATTACAAAAACAAGATGATTAAGTGATTTTTCCTGGCAACCACCATTTGTGATTATAAATTATTCAAACAAGTTATTATTAGCCGCACACCGCGCTTACCTTTGCACCTGGTGAGGAAACTTTCTACAAGCAGAAGTGTATATTTGTTACAATTTTTCATGCCAACAATTTGCCCTGGTCATTTAGATTTATTTTAACATATTTACATGGTATTTAAAAGTACAAGGCTTTACAACAATATAAAGCTTTGCTAGCTTAGACAAAATGATAGATCAATGGAAAGGTTGACAAAAAAGGCCCATACTGCCTTTCTAGTTTCGGATAAAAAGATTATTTGTTTCATCCATAAAATTCGAAATAAAAAATTTATGAAATTTTCTGACCAAGGCAATTCTATTGTAAAGTTCGTAGCAAATATAGATTTATAATTATTCAACCGATTAAAACTTTATGGCAAATCACGTGTTACAAATGGTACACTTCGCATTAAAATCAATGAGCTGTGCATTAGCTATCGACAAAAGGCAAAGCATGCTTATCTATATTTGTTAAAAACACAATATTAGATGGTGGTTAAAGCTATGCACCTCACAGTGATCCATTTTAATTTCAAAGTTAATCACTCATTCTTAGGAATGGAGGTACTTCTATGCAATTCTAGATTCCATAATAGAATTAAAAGTCTTTTCAAATATTCTTGTTGTAATATTATAAATAAAACTTTTCGTCCGTTTCTTCTTTCTTTCAAAATTATCTTCTTTTTCAAAAAACATGTTATTTTATGGTTTCAGAGTCTGATTAGTAAACAGAAAATGTAACTGACCAAATTGTCATTCTACAGAAGAAACGTTTTTTTCTTCTTTTGCATGGAGCAATGAAAGGCAAATTTTGATTGAAATAAAATCTAGGTAAATAAGTGAAACACTTTGCTTAAAATGTTGAAATTTATAACGTCCAGGATTATGTAAACTTAACACCATTTTGTTTTCAATTTGGGTATTTTAACAAATGTCTTATTTAAACGATAAACCTAGATTAATCAATAATGAATTACTGCACATGCATTAGTATTACATGTCCATTGTGATATTGCAAATATAATATTGTAATAATTATGGTCATATAATAAAATGCATAATATTACCTGATAGTACATTGTATTTGGAGCAAATGCAACATTTGATATGGCATATTACAACATAAAACCAATAAAGGAAGCCTCGATTGAAACAATTTACCAACATAAACATAAATATTTGGTGACTTCGATAGTACCAAATAATTATGCTGTCTCTTATGCCTGTGTGGTATGTTGTTTCAATAAATTATAAAGTAGTATATTCAACCAAGTTGTTACTTGGACTAAAATTCATGCATGGTGACTCCGGGTTAAAAGATTTTAATTTTTTTACATAATCTTTAAAATGTTTGCTGTGTCAAAAAATTCTTTTTTTAATCCAGCAACCAAAATATGAGTATCAATCCCTTTTACGAAAAGAATGCATGATTTCTAGTAATCACGTGCAGTAAAATATATATAGTAACATAAAAAAATCCAAATTTACCTTTTTGGAGGAGTTCTTCAGTGTTACACAGCTACCATCGGGTTGGGCACTTTCGATTGCAATGTCCCGTCTGCATATTCGCTGTACCAATATTCTATTAGATGATTCACTTAAACCTGAAAATCAATAATTATACAGACTAGACAAAAATGCACAGACTTAAAGTATTATATTTCACTTCGATTGTTACTTTTAGTTCACACTGTTGCCAAAGAATATTTTTTTAATCTAAATATAACCATATTTATCTAAATTAGTCAACTAAAATTAAAAGAAATTCTGATATAGATACTGTGCTACCCAAAACAATATTCATCTAAATTTCACACTGCAAAAACATCATGCTCAAAATCATGCAACGTTGTTTCATGCACTTAATTTCTTTTTTACGGAATTCTAGGAATAACTGCAATTTATTTTTACAGTAGTTAGGTTGTTACTTCATATACTCCAAATATAACTCTGTTTCTGTTAATATATCAGGGTATTTACAAAAATGAGGTTAATGTTAACGTATACGACGAAGTGGGATATATGAGAGTCAATTTGATAAATCGGATTCTGGTTTCTTCCTGATTTCGTGGTTAAATTACGTTCTTCACAAGTTGATGAGAACTCCATTCCGATATTCTTTTGGACGCTGCTTTAATATTTCCTTAGGTAACATGATGGTCAGATATATATATGTCTGACAAAGTGTTCACCGTGTGTTATGTATATACTTTTTACTAAAGGGAAGGGGAGGCAAAGCCAAAAGCGGTATTAATGACGTATTTGTAGCATTACGTTTCCCTTTGGTTGCGAATGAATCTTAGAAATAAGCGCATATAAATTTATCCCAGCAGCGAGGAAAAAAATATCAAGCTCATTGACAACAATAAAGTAGAAACAACTTACTCCATGTTTGGCATGACTGTCTGTGCTAACTGATGAAAGTCCATTATGGCTGACCATTGCTCCATCATAATTGGCGTTTCTGCGACAAACAGTTATTTATTTTTGTGGACATAGTACTTCGAACCTTGTGATGATGTTCGTATATATTTAAAATTATTCTTCACAGATTTATACAAATCCATATTAAGGTCTTTTCTCTCTTGACAGGTCATTACCTTTTTATTTTCATGAAAAACGTGAATGACCTACAAGCATTCTTTAACTGAATGTAGGGAACTAGTTTTTGTTTTTTTTGTTTTGTTTTTGTTTGTTTGTTTGTTTGACTACATCGAATGTTTAGGGGGTGTGTTTTCACTGACTATGTTTATTAGTATTTGAACTTCAGTTCTAAATAATAGACAATTACAATAAAATAGTGGATAAGGATTAAACTGGACTATACAGGCATAATATCACTTTAACAATTCCGTTGTATATAAGTGTTTAGACTTTTCTGTATATAATACCTAAATGACTAAACTCACTTATGTGAAACGGACCTGAAATGTAGTCCAATATACTATAATATATTTTGTACACCATAAGAAAGTCAAAATCGGTCTACCATTTTCCGTCCACAAGTAAACTTTTAATTTATTTTTATCAATTGTATAAAGAGCAAAAAAGTCCTCGAAAGTATTATATTTTCGTGCTGATTATGTGACTTTTAGTCTCGCACAGCCATTACACTGAAAGACATGTCGTCCACTGAACGTGTAAATTCATATGTTAAGTTTTATTCCGGTACAATAGTTGCAGATTCTAGAAAAAGATTATCGTTCAACTGTTTAAAAAGTCTCTGGTAATACATTCAAAGTAAATGATATTAAAAGCCATCGAAATAAGATCATACCTGAAACAATGAATTTTGTAACAAAAAATAAAAGACTAGAAGAATACGTTCATCTTCTTTAATTTATATCTTCCTTAAGATATCAGATGACATCAGATAAAAAATTTGGCATGAATTTTATAAATTTAACTCTTTTCCTACATCTTACAAGGCCAAAAAGCTAAATTACTTCTGAAAATTATCGCTTATTAAGATTT
>JAOXYI010070526.1:0-12506 GCA_028566495.1 Lithophaga antillarum | reverse complement strand
ATCCAGACTTTGGCCCTGTAAGGTCGGGGGAATGGCAGACTATAACTCAGATAGTCTCCAAGAACCAAAAACCTATGTACAGGTCTAGTTACACAGAGTTACATAAATCTTGCCTACACATATTGCACGGTAGATCGGCCGGTCTGAAACCTATTTCGTCCAACTTCAAAGGTGTGTTTCAGCAAATTTGCATCCGGGCTCTTGCCCCATACTTTCGGGGAATTTGCAGTGGACGCCATCACTCTCAAACCTAGGTACATGTCTAGTTACACAGTGTTACACTACACCTTGCCTATATCTATGACACGATCGATCAGCCGGTCTGAAACCTATTTCTATCCAACGTCAAAGCTGTTTTAGGAAATTTGAGTGAAGGCTTTGGCCCTATGAGTTCGGGAAATTGGCAGACTATAACTCAGATGATCTCCATGAACCAAAAACCTAGGTACAAGATAAGTTACACAGGGTTACCTTATATCTTGTGCCTACACCTATGACACGACAGATCCGCCGATCTGAAACCTCTCTCTATCCAACGTACAAGCTGTGTTTCAGCAAAATTGCATCAACGGTTTGGCTCTATATGTTCGTGGAAGTAGCAGACTATAACTGAGATGGTCTCAATCAACAACAAACTAGGTACATGTCCTAGTTACGCAGGGTTACGTTGTACATTGCCTACACCTATGACATGGCAGATTTGTTGGTCTGAAACCTATTTCTATCCAAGCTCCAAGCTGCGTTTCAGCAAATTTCCATACTGGTCTTGGCCCTGTAAGTTAGGGGAATTGGCAGACTATAACGCAGATGGTGGTCATCACCCACAAACATAGGTACATGTCTAGTTACACAGTGTTGCATTACACCTTTCCCACACCTATGACATGACAGGTTGGCCGGTCTGAAACCTATTTCTATCCAATCTCCAAGCTATGTTTCAGCAAACTTGCACACTGGTCTGGGCCCTATAAGTTCGGGAAATGAGCAGTCTATAGCTGAGATGGTCGCTATCAACCAAAAACCTACGCAAATGTCTAGTTACCCAGTGTCATATTGCACCTTGCCTACACCTATGACACGACCGATCGGCCGCTCTGAAATCAATTTCTATCCAACGTCCAAACTTTGCTTCAACGTTTGCATCCTGGTTTCGGCCCTATAAGTTCGAAGAATGGGCAGACTATAACTCAGTTGGTCGCCATCAACCAATGACTTAGGTACATGTCTAGTTACAAAGAGGTACAATAACCCTTGCTACATGTATGACACGACAGATCGGCCGATCTGAAACCCATTTATATCTAAGGTTCAAGCTGTGATTTAGCAAATGTGCATCCAGGCTTTGGCGCTATAAGTTCGGGGAATGGGCAAACTGTAACTCAGATGGTCGCTATCAACTAAAAACATAGGTATATGTCTAGTTACACAGGGTTACATTACAGATTACTTACACCTATGATGCGACAGATCGGCTGATCTGAAACCTATTTCTATCTAAGGTTCAAGCTGTGATTCAGCAAATGTGCATCCAGGTTTTGGCCCTATAAGTTCGGGGAAGGGCAGACTATAACTCAGATAGTCGCCATGAACAAAAAACCTAGGTACATGTCTAGTTACAAAGGGCTATATTGATTACAACCTCCCTATCCCTATGACATGATAGATCGGCCGGTCTGAAACCTATTTCTTTCCAACGTCTTGGGTGGGTTTCAACAAATTTGCATTCAGGCTTTGGCGTTTTAAGTTCGTGGTATTGGCAGACTATAACTCAGATGGTAGCCATCACCCACAAACCTAGGTACATGTCTAGTTACACCGTGTTACATTACACCTTGCCTACACCTTTGACACGATAGATCGGTCGGTCTGAAACCTTTTTCTATAAGATGTTCAAGCAGTGTTCCAGCAAATTTGCATCCTGGCTTTGGCTCTAGAAGTTCGGGGAATTGGCAGACTATTACTCAAATGATCGCCTTGAAACAAAAACCTACGTGTTTAGTTACACAGGGTTACATTACACCTTGCCTACACCTATGACACAATAGATCGGCAGGTCTGAAACCAATTTCTGTCCAACCTCTAAGCGGTGTTTCAGCAAATTTGCATGCTGGTTTTTGCCCTATAAGTTCGGGAAATCGGCAGACTAAACTTCTAATGGCCGCAATTAACCGAAATCCTAGGTACATGTCTAGTTACACAGGGTTACTTTACACCTTGCCTACACCTATGACACGACAGATCGGCCTGTCTCAAACCATTTCCTATCCAACCTCCAAGCTGTTCTTCAGCAAATTAGTATCCTGGTTTTTGCCCTATAAGTTAGGGGAATTGGCAGACTATAACACAGATAGTTGTCATCAATCAAAAACCTAGGTACATGTCTAGTTATACAAGGGTTACATTGCTCTTTGCCCACACTTATGACAAGATAGATCGGCCGCTCGGAAACCCATTTCTATCTAACGTCCTAGGTGTGTTTCAGTACATTTACATCCAGGCTTTGGCCCTATAAGTTCTGGGGATTGGCAGACTATAACTCAGATGATCACCATCATTCACAAACCTGTTTACATGTATAGTTACACAGTTTTACATTACACCCTTTTCACACCTATGAAACGATAAATCGGCCGGTCTGAAACCCTTTTCTATCCAACCTTCAGCAAATTTGCATCCAGGCTTTGGCCCTATATGTTTAGGGAATCGGCAGACTATAACTCAGATGATCTTCATGAACCAAAAATCTAGGTACATGTCTAGTAACACAGGGTTACATTACACCCTGCCTACACCTACGACGCAATAGATCGGCCGGTTTGAAATCTTTTTTTATAAGACGTCCAAGCTGTGTTCCAGCAAATTAGCATCCTGGCTTTGACTCTAAGTTCGGGGAATCGGCAAACAATAACTGAGATGCTCGCCATTAAACAAAAACCTACGCACATGTCTAGTTAAACAGGCTTACTTTACACCTTGCCTACACCTAAACACGACAGATCGGCTGGTCTGAAACCTATTTATATCCAACCTCCAAGCTGTGTTTCAGCAAATTTGCATTCTGGTTTTGGCCCTATAAGTTCGGGAAATTGGCAGACTTATGGTCGCAATCAACCGAAAACCTAAGTACATGTCTAGTTACACAGGGTTACACCTTACCTACTCCTATGACATGACAGATCGGACGGTCTGAGAAAACTATTCTATCCATCGTCCAAGCTGTATTTCAGTAGATTTGCATCAAGGGTTTGGGCCTTCAAGTTCGGGGAATTGGCAGAATATAACTCAGATGGTCGCCATGCATCAAAAACCTAGGTACATGTCTAGTTACACAGG
Organism: Lithophaga antillarum; assembly: GCA_028566495.1. Classification (NCBI taxonomy): domain Eukaryota; kingdom Metazoa; phylum Mollusca; class Bivalvia; order Mytilida; family Mytilidae; genus Lithophaga; species Lithophaga antillarum. The sequence goes on along the minus strand of JAOXYI010070526.1, from coordinate 9,173 downwards.
GTTACATTCATTACACCTTCCCTACCCCTATGACACCGAAACCTATTTTTATCCAACATCAACGCTGATTTTTCAGCAAATTTGAATCCTGGTTTTGGCCCTATAATTTTGGGGCATTGTCAGTCTATAACTGTGATGGTCGCCATGAACTGAAAACCTAGGTACATGTCTAGTTACACAGGGTTACATTACACCTTGCCTACACCTATGACCCGACAGATCGGTCGGTCTGAAACCTATTTCTATCCAACGTCCAGGCTGTGTTTCAGCAAATTTGCATCCAGGCTTTGGCCCTATATGTTCGGGGAATTGGCAAACTAGAGCTCAGATGATCTCCATGAACCAAAAATCTAGGTACATGTCTAGTAACACAAGATTACATTACATCCTGCCTACACCTATAACACGATAGATCGGCCGGTCTGAAACCTTTTTCTATAAGACGTCCAAGCTGTGTTCCAGCAAATTAGCATCCTGGCTTTGGCTCTATAAGTTCGGGGAACTGGCAAACTATAACTGAGATGCTCGACATGAAACCAAATTTACGCACATGTCTAGTTACACAAGGTTACATTACACCTTGCCTACTCCTATGACACGACAGATCGGTCGGTCTGAAACAATTTTCTATCCAACCTCCAAACTGTGTTTCAGTAAACTTGCATGCTGGTTTTGGACCTATAAGTTCGGGAAATTGGTAGACTATAATTCTAATGGTCGCAATCAACCGAAAACCTAGGTACATGTCTAGTTACACAGGGTCACTTTACACCTTGCTTTCTCCTATGACACGACAGATCGGACGGTCTGAAACCTATTTCGATCCATCGTCCAAGCTGTATTTCAGTAGATTTGCATCCAGGGTTTGACTCTTTACGTTCGGGGAATTGGCAGACAATAACTCGGATGTTTGCCATGAACAAAAAACCTAGGTACATGTCTAGTTACACAGGGTTACATTCATTACACCTTCCTACCCCTATATGACATGATAGATTGGGTGGTCTGAAAATGCGAGTTTTTATTAATGCGATTAACATCCTGTCGCATTATTCGCAATAATAAAAACTTCGCATTAATTTATGAATTTAAAGTATTCAGATAAAACAAACCTATTTTGCATCCCCGCTGGAGGAAAAAATCATTCAAAAATCATCCTTTATAACGAAGTTGATTGTTATCTTGTAAATGATACACATTTGATCACTTGTAAAACAAGTTTGTCCTTTTAACATGTGTTTAATATGATAAATAAAATTTAATGAACTATTCATTTATTTGTCAAAATTAACATAAGCTATTGCAATGCTGTAAAACTGCTAACTTTGTGTAAACATGTATCAGGATTCTCTAACTGAACACCTTAAAACACTTCAACACTGCCTATAGTGAACTTCCTAAGAAATCTAATGAAGTTCATTATATGGATATAAAGAATTACAGTTATAACGAACCTAATTTGCCAGTCCCTTGAAATTAGCTATAACCGACTGTTACTGTATGCAGTTACAAAGTTGGATATCAGGCAGAGCAATTAAAAATTCAAAGTTTTTATTTGAACTTTCTTATTTGTTTACTGCTAAGCTCGTAATGAAAATGAATAAAACAAGTTTTAGTAACAAGGCAATATAAAGGGATGAGGTAAATACAAAGTTGCAAAATACCGTTCTTAATTTTGACTAGCAGACTGTAGTTTCTGTTATTTACGTCATCAGTACTAGTAGCTGCCAAACATTTGGAAGACCATGTAAAAAAGCCAAAATAATATTGAAAACAACTTGCTCAAAAATGTCCGAAAAAGAAATGCCAAAGCCAGCTAAGGAAACCTGCGAATTTTGCAGATTTACCTTATTTTTATAAAATGGGTCAAAGACTCGAACAGCCGGATTGCGTAATGTGATTTATAAACAATACAAAACTTGTTTAAGGCATCTGACAATCAAACATAAAATTATTTTTCAGTGGAAGAGTCAGTAGGAGACAATAAAGGTATAACCCCAAGATAATATTTTGTTCAGAATGGCAACTTTTCAAAGTTTCATAACGTTTAAAATTCAAAACAAAAACCTAATAAATCCTTCTAATGGCACCATAATGCTTCATGCACATTTTCAGTATGTCCACAATCTGCAAAAGTTAAAAGATCTGGGTTTAAAGCTATAGGAGGGGCTAATTACACAAAATTGGTATTTTTAGCAAAAAATGACAAAAATTGGTAATTTTAGCAAAAAATGACAAAGTTCCACAACATGAAAAATATGGAAAATATTTTTCAACTCAAATTATACCGCTTCATGCACATCTTCAACATGTCAAAAAACAGTCTGCAAAGTTTCAAAGATTCAGGTTAAAAGCTGTAGGAGGAGTTGATTACACAAAATAGGTACCCTTAATTGACAATTTTTGCCAAAAAATGACAAAGTTCCACAGCATGGAAATATAGAAAAAATTCTTCAAATGGCATCATACTGCTTCATGCACATCTTCAATATGTCCACAAGCATTCTGCAAAGTATCAAAGATCTGGGTTCAAAAGCTGTAGGAGGTGTTGATTACACAAAATAGGTACCCTTAATTGACAATTTTTGCGAAAAAAATGACAAAGTTCCACAGCATGGAAAATATGGAAAAAATTCTTCAAATGGAATCATACTGCTTCATGCACATCTTCAATATGTCCACAAACATTCTGCAAGGTTTCAAAAATCTGGGTTAAAAGCTGTAGGAGGAGTTGATTACACAAAATAGGTACTCTATTTTCCCCGCCCGCCCACCATTCACCATACTATAAGCTGGACTTTGCACTACGTGCAATCCTTCTAAAAATTGTACAATTTCTATTTACAGTAAATTTGGGAAAGGCATTAAAGCACCATCAGTAAAACTGATGTGTCAGTACCGAAGTACTGACTACTGGGCTGTAAATGCCATTTCTTTTCAGCTGTATTGACATGCATATGTAATATGGATGCTGTATTACACTGCCACCCATGTAATAACAATGTACTACACCCTTCATGATATGGGTCATCCTAAAGCAACTATATAACACATGCCAAATAATATATATATCTGATTGAGTTTATGATGATTGTTGTACAAGCTGTATACAATAAACAAATAAATAAGTGTTGTACATTTTGCACTAGAATGTATAAAAATACATAACAGCGCTAAAATGTCCTATGATGTTGGTGCTAAAATGTCCCCTTCAAAATTTTCTGACGGCGCTAAAATGTCCTATGCCCATGCTGGTAATGGGATAACAATAAAAAAAATATATATATATGAATATACTGTACATTTTTGTACAAAAATATGACTTGATAGTAATATAAAATTAAAATGAATGCATGTGCTCATGAGGTATGTGTAAGTGGAATAATTTGTGTATACAACATAATATATAGTTAAATGTTTGAAAATCAACTATGTACAAAAAAAATGAATAAAGTACGTATGAAAATAATTAAAAGTATGTACAAAAATTATGAATATTATTATGATTTAGTGTTATAAGGTGTTTAAAAATCAATATAAAAAGCTAAAAATTGCAAAGCTTGAACATAAATAAAAAATCAAATGTACTATTAATAGGGGTATTTCAGTGAAATATATATATTTGTCTACAAGAAGGCATTTGAAAAGAGGATGTTAACTTAAAGAAGCATTTTGCTAAAATCAATCACATTTTGAGAAAGTTTGTTCAAGTGTGTTGCTAAAATGTGGAACGGAAAACGGAATGGAAGATGGAATGGAAAGACGGAACGGGAAAAAAGGAAGAGAAAACAGAAAATGTATACATCTTTAATGTATTGTTTTTAAAGGGGACTTGTGAGAATGGGAAAATCGGATTATAACACTTTTTCCGCAATTTTTGGTACTTGAAACAATTTAAAAATTCCCAAAAGAAATGAAGATGTATGTTCCATATTTACCGGTACTTGAAACATTTTTTCTTCTTTTTTTGTAATTTTTGTTTGTGTATTTTATAATTTGGTTTGCAGGACACTATTACATCAAAGTTCAAGGCAAGAATTTTTCTGCAGCAGACGCGCGTTTCGTCTATAAAAGACTCAGCAGTGATGCTCTTATCCAAAAATATGCAAATCCAAAATCAATTCAACAGTTGAAGAGCTTATGAACCCAAAATGTAACAAAAAGGCACCAAAACAAGACGAAGGAAATCTTATGCCTTGGGGTAGAAAAACCTAAGTGTTTTCAACAATTTAAAAATTTTGAACAGCAAATTTAGTTTCAATTGATGACTCATGTCAGCACCGAAGTGTTGACTACAGGAACGGGTTAACCTTGGGGAGAATACTCCACCAGCAGTGAAAACCATCCAGGTGTTTAAAAGACAAAATTACATCAAAGCTCAAGGCAAGAATTTTTCTGCGCCAGACGCACGTTTCATTATAAAAGCCTCATCAGCATGATCAGTGATGCTCTTATCCAAAAATATGCAAATCTGAAACCAATTCAGAACTTGAAGAGCTTATAAACCCAAAATAGGGACCTGAGTTAAATTGGAACGCTGATAGAAGAAATTCAACCGAATTTTGAAAAATGCATTAAATTCCAATTCAAACAAATGCAATATTGAGTTAAGTGGAAACATTTAATGAAAAAATGTTACTAAGTCGAATTAAATCAATAGTATAAAAGTGTATTTCAAATTAAAGAAAAAACTCTACTGTACGTATCCAGTTGCTTGTTGTGGTCGAAAATCTTTGATTTGAAGAGGCAATGAGTTCAAGGGTTCTTTCATTTTTGACATAATTTTGCAAAAATTTCATTCTGTATCCATATTCAGACAAAAATGAATCTTCATCAGAAAAATTAATTTAATATAATTCATGACAGATCACCTATTTATACGGGAAAAAAGAATCTGAAGTACTATGTTTCATATGAGGTAGAAATACTAGTAAGTGGTTGCGTGGAGGGGAATTTGGTGTTAGACATTTCAGGGGATTGACAGGAAGTTTTAGCTAACAAAATGGACGTTTTGTCGTAAAATTTGTGGATATTTTAGCGAAAAATTTTATGACATTTTAGGTGAAGCCACCTCTTCCGTTAGCCAGACTATGTCTGCTGTCCATTTTGCAGGTACATTTCACACCGTTATGGGAAATAAACCGTGACAAGTCAGCGATGTTCTTACCCCCTACATCCTACCCCAACAAAGAACACAATTCTGGCTCTGAATAGTGCGAGAATTCAACGGGGTTTCGGGTTTTGCATAATTTTAATACAAGTTTTCTGTTTTCCGTCGTCTTTTTCCATTCCATATTCCATTCCGCATTTTAGCAACACCCTTTGTTCAAGGGATACATAAAAATATCAGGAAATATGATATTATATAAACATGAAATAAAACCAAATAATGTCAATTTTTGTAATGTGGAATCAACAAGGATTTCTTCAGTCAGTTTTTTTCTCTTACAAGATTATGAGAAATCATATGAAAACTTATTTAGCTACTGTTGAAATGGTCCAGAATTTTTTCTCAATTACTTCTCTTTTCAAATTTCAATATGTTCGTGATATGGAGAACAATTTAAGTTGTATGAGAGCATCATAACATTATATGACCACAATACATTGCAGTCGTATAAAAACAGTGAATACCATCCTCTCTCATGAAGTTTTGGTTAATAAACATAGTTTTCTGGCGCAATATATGTTTCAACAAATAAACACTGTAAATATTGAAAAACTAGAGACTCAAGTGAGCCTGTATCGCTCACCTGACCAAGTAGCCAACTTAGGAATGTCTGCATGTTGAATACAACTTATAATTCAAACCTGAGCCCTTAAAATAAAGCAAAATGCCCATTCTGATCTAATTTCCACTATATCACATTGTCCACAGATGCCAACCGACTTGGATCAGGATGTAGGTTGTGAAACCAGACATAATTAAGTAAGCTGACCTATCAAATTCAACTCAGGCTGTTAGCTAACTAGTTTCATTGAGGATTTTTAGCTCACCTGACCCGAAGGGTCATGTGAGCTATTGCTATCACTGGGCGTCCGTCCGTCGTAAACTTTTCACATTTTAATCTTCTCCTCTGAAACCGCTGGGCCAAATGAACCAAATTTGGCAGGAAGCATCTATGTAAGGTCCTTTATGAAGTTTGTTCATTTCGTCCAGATCGGTTAACAAACATGGCCGCCATGGGCAATTCTCAATTCTGATTGGCTGAATTTTCAAAAATCTTCTTCTCTGAAACCACTTGGGCAAATGGAGCCAAACTTGGCAGGAAGCATCTATGGGAGGTCCTCCACAAAGTTTGTTCATTTCGTCCCGATCAGACGACAAACATGGCCGCCATGGGCAATTCTTGTTTTTGATTGGCTGATATGAACAATGTTTAATATCTCGAAAACCGTAATAGATGGCTGATAAAATGTAATGGCAAAAATGTTCAGCATGAAAAGGACTACATTTAATGCATTGGACCGAAGTCGTCCCACGACTCTTTATAAGAGTTAATGCCCCTGATGTGTTATTTTGTTATGGTTTTTGACTAATATCTCTTAAACCGTAATAGATGGCTAATAAAATGTAATGGCAAAAATGTTCAGAATTAAAAGGACTACATTTAATACATTTTGACCGAAGTTGTCCCATGACTCTTTATAAGAGTTATTGCCCCGATTCATAATTTTTTTGAGGTTTTTGGCTAATATCTCGAAAACCGTAAAAGATGGCTGATGAAATTTAATGGCAAAAATGTTCAGCATGAAAAGGACTACATTTAATTCATTAGGCCGAAGTTGCCCTATGACTCTTTATAAGAGTTATTGCCCTTGATTTATAATTTTTTTGAGGTTTTTGGCTAATATCTCAAAAACCGTAAAAGATGGCTGATAAAATGTATTGGCAAAAATGTTCAGCATGAAAAGGACTCCATTTAATACTTTGAACCGAAATCGTCCCACGACCCTTTATAAGAATTATTGCTTCTGATGCATTATTTTGTTTTGGTTTTTGACTAATATCTCTAAAACCGTACTAGATAGCTAATAAAATGTAATAGCAAAAATGTTCAGCATGAAAAGGACTACATTTAATTCATTTGGACCAAAGTTGTCCCATAACTCTATAAGAGTTATTGCCCCTGATTTGTCATTTTGTTATGTTTTTTTTTTACTAATATCTCGAAAATTGTAATAGATAGCAGATAAAATATAATGGCAAAAATGTTGAGCATGTCAAGGGCTGCATTTCATTCAATAATACTATATTTAATTAGCCCAAAGTCAACTAATGATTCTTTATAAGAGTCATCTTCAGCAGATGATTCATCATGCAGACATTTCTTAACACTCAGTGGTTGTACTTAAGTCAGGTGAGCGATACAGGCTCACCTGAGCCTCTAGTTAAAACATTTATCCGATAGGGTACTAAACAGCTTCGGTCCAAATGTATTATAAATGTAGTCCTTTTCATGCTGATCATTTTTGCCATTATATTTCATTAGCCATCTATTACAGTTTTCGAGATATTAAACATTTTTCATATCAGCCAATCAAAAACAAGAATTGCCCATGGCGGCTATGTTTGTTGTCTGATAGGGACGAAATGAATAAACTTTGTAGAGGACCTCCCATAGATGCTTCCTGCCAAGTTTGGTTCAATTTGGCCAAGTGGTTTCAGACAAGAAGATTTTTGAAAATTCAGCCAATCAGAATTGAGAATTGCCCATGGCGGCCATGTTTGTTGTCCCATCGTTAAGAATTGAACAAATTTTGTAGAAGTCCTCCCATAGATGCTTCCCGCCAAGTTTGGTTCCATTTGGCCTAGTGGTTTCAGAGGAGAAAATTTTTGAAAATTCAGCCAATCAGAATTGAGAATTGCCCATGGCGGCCATGTTTGTTGTCTGATCAAGACGAAATGAACAAATTTTGTAGAGGACCTCCCATAGATGCTTCCTGCCAAGTTTGGTTCCATTTGGTGTAGTGGTTTCAGAGGAGAAGATTTTTGAAAATTCAGCCAATCAGAATTGAGAATTGCCCATGGCGGCAATGTTTGTTGTCCGATCGGGACGAAATGTACAAACTTAGTAAAGGACCTCCCATAGATGCTTCCTGCCAAGTTTGGTTTCATTTGACCAAGTGGTTTCAGACCAGAAGATTTTTGAAAATTCAGCCAATCAGAATTTAGAATTGCCTGTGACGGCCATGTTTGTTGTCCGATCGGGACGAAATGAACAAATTTTGTAAAGGACCTCCCATAGATGCTTCCTGCCAGGTTTGGTTCCATTTGGCCAAGTGGTTTCAGACAAGAAGATTTTTGAAAATTCAGCCAATCAGAATTGAGAATTGCCAATGGCGGCCATGTTTGTTGTCAGATCAGGACGAAATGAATAAACTTTATAAAGGACCTTACATAGATGCTTCCTGCCAAGTTTGGTTCCATTTGGCCAAGCTGTTTCAGAGGAGAAGATTAAAATGTGAAAAGCTAACGACGGACGGACAAACGACGGACGCCAAGTGGTAGCAATAGCTCACAAGACCCTTCGGGTCAGGTGAGCTAAATATATAAAGTTCAAATGGAATGAATAATTATTCCCTGAAATTGTATAAAACTATTTCATTTTTCTGACAAATATGTATACCACAAAACATGTATGAAAATAATCAATAAGTTAGTTAAATAAAGGGCTACGCCGAGCGCAGCATGCTACGACCGCAGCATGTCGACCACTGAAATTTGAACAAGTGTAATTTAAAGTGAATGTGGACATAGTAAGGAGCTTGACCCAGTAATTAGCTGGACACAACTAGAGCAAGTCGAAATTGGCGTTGTCGGAAGGGCCCCATAATGCCAACCCTAAAACTGAGGGCAAAAGTAAATTGAAATGAGCGTGGATATAAATTCAGCTTGATACACTAATGTGTTTGATACTTTAATTTGCTGGACACAGTGATAATTTTGGACGCAACAATATGCTGTATATATTGGACGATTTTGGTCGTTGGCCCTTTTCATAGTGAATAAGAAAATATATTGGTTAAGGGTGGGGATCCCAACCATTCTTAAGATAAATTAAGATTTCTGGTGTTAGGGGGGTGGGGATGACCCCCAGGGCTCAGATGTATACTGCATTCAACTTGTCTTGTTATCATGAATAATAAAATATATGGTTTAAGGGTGGGGA
>JAOXYI010070416.1:0-12507 GCA_028566495.1 Lithophaga antillarum | reverse complement strand
ATTTATAAAGGAATGTATAACAGACTGACATGTAACAACTTCTTTATTCATTTTCAGTGTTTTCTGACACTCTATTTAACCATTTTTTTACCTCCATACAGTTCAGCATCCGCCAAAATAATTATTTAGGAATTTGGTAACCGCCAAAATATAAAACGCCAAAATTTTTCATATACTTTGTTCACCTTAAACCACAAAATTTTACACCTGCGAAAAAAACCCACTATACGGTATTCATTAAACAGTGATTTCAACACACAGAAAAGAAGTTGTTATAACTCATATGAAAAATAAACATGAACTAGAAAGAAATATTTAAAGTGTATTTCAACAGTACAAGTTATGAAACTTCGGTATAATTTTCACAAAATTCAATAAGTCTTGACAAATTTTCATTATTAGTTAGTGACAAGTGAAAAGTGTCACTAATTATCAACTATGTTTTCCACAATTTAAGTTTGCCAAAGTCATAAAATGTGTGATGTAAAAACAACAGGACTCTACCTTTGGAACATAATATGGCAGCAACACATTGATTACAAAACCTACATCAAATTACTGTTAACACAACTTAAGGATACTTAGACTGACTGATTGAATGAATGTTTTTTTACACCACATTCAGCAATTTTTTAGCTATACCGTGGCATCCAGTTTTTAATGAGGGAGGAAGCCGGAGTATCTGGTGGGAATCCCTGACCTTCAGCAGCAAAACTGGCAATCGTTGGAGTCGAACACACCTCGCCATGAGCAAGGCTCGGACTCACAACCCCAGTGTTGACAAGCTGGTGATCAATAATAGATATGACTAACTGCCTAGACCACTCGGCCACCGAGGTCCCATAATACTTAGAAAATTTTGTTTCTAATTACATATTAATACCAATTAAAATCCTATAAAATGTCAAGATTCGCTTGTACTATTAAAGATGATCATACATGATACTGTTTGTATGTTACAATTTTTTCCAATTGACAATTATGAAAATTAGCCATCTCTTAGCCTATTAGTTCAGAAACAACAGGAACAAGAATCACAATAACCAGACCTGACCTGTACTGATTCATCACTGTCCTTAAATACATGAGAATCAGTCAAACAAAAATAAGAGGACAGAAATTAACCATTCACAGACAGTGACAGACAAAAATTCAATTATATACTGTAAATTCGGAAATCAATGCATGCATTTATTAATGTGAATCCTCAACCACAGACAAAAATGTAAAGGTTCTGGGGTAATATGAAAGTAAATCAAATATCACAGGATGGTACAGTTACTTGTACATTATTCCTTATACATTTTGCACACAGGATATTGTTTTCAAACCCAACGTGTTGTTAATGGATTCCAAAACACTGAATAACCTTGGGTTCAGCTATATTACTAACCTTGTAAAACACGACCAAGGGAGATAAATCAACCAGAACTGTGTTAAAAATATGAGGTTTTAATAAACCAATGCTAACCCAGTCACATTTTTTGCATGATTATAAACATCACAAAAATTTCTGAATTTACAGAAACTGAAATTTTTCCACTGTATAAAATGTCAAGCATGAGTCCTTGGAGAGTAAAGTAAGTGCTCATTTTATACTCATAAGATTTCCAAATAATGTGTACATTTGAAATCAAGTGTCATTCATCTTCTGTACCTTAGCTAGCATTTCATTATATTCTTTTTTTCTTTCTTCTTCTAATTTCTTTCTTTTTGCCTCATACTTTCCCAGTTGAAGGCCAGGTTCTTCTTTAGGGGTTTCATTTGTTCTGTTCGTTTGGGGTTCACCCTTCTAAGAAACAGACCAGGATTAAGTTAAAACTAGCAAGTACAGCAACAATAATCTAGCTCAGTGTTAAATGTCAACTAAAACACTTAATACAAAATAAACATTCAAGCTTGTTACATGCACATGCAATTACACACAATGAGCTAAAAATTACACAAACAGCAATACAATAATTTCCTCAAAACCTGTAATCATTAACACATAGTTGTAAAAAGAAAAACAACTTCTGTTATTTCATTTTTTCATAAAAAGAAATATTCTGTATAAATTGGTAAATATTGCATCACCTATCTGGGTGTTTTGCACTTGAATAAAAAGAAACACAACATTATAGGGAAACTCCACACACAAAAAGGGTGGAGTTATAAATTAAAAGTCAGTAATATGTATCATTGATATTCTATTCAGGCAAAAAACAGGTACAACAATTAAATATGTTGGTTTTTCCTGCAAATATTTATTATATATTTACCATTTCCTTTATATATCATTTTTTTTTTTAAATATTCAAAAGACTAAAACATTTATAACGTACCAATAATTATTGGGGTAGACAGTAACTATAACTAGTAAGGAGTCTATAGCAAAAAAATATTACTGTGAAAAGTGAGTTTTGAGGAAATACTGACTGACATACTGTGAAAAGCAATCTTATTTGTAAACTGGCATCATGGATACATGTACCTAATAGTGCAGTCCACAGCTCATTCCTTTTGACTGATTGTTTTGGCTCCTTGTGATTGACTGCTAACAAAACATAACAGTATAACCATTGGAGTATGACCCTTATGTCACAAATAATAAATATTTATACAGCATAATCATAAATTCCACAGGGTTAAACTGAAAGATTACTGTAAGGCATACTCTGTATTGCCAAAACTAACTATCTAAAGCTGTACTATTATGAACAAATTCTGATGACAGTTTACAACTACCAATTGTTCCATAATGAGATGTTTAGTTTGTATAGCAATATGAAAAACAAGACTGAATGTAGCTTAAAGTCATTGTGCAAAACAAATGCTTGATCAAACAAAACTACAAAAATACATTTCATGACATCAAAAGCTTAGCCTTTTCTTACTAAACTCTCTTTGATCACAAAAGTAATGCTATATTTTTGCAAGACTTGTTTGTGTTGTATAAAAGCTACAGTCAATCTTCAACAGTTGTATTCTCCAAACAGCACATGACTTAGTATCACTAGCACTAGTCTATTTAAAATCATCCATCAAACTAGCACGAGCACTATACTAATCAGCCAGTCAACTACCTGTTCAAAAAATTGTCTAGTTTCTTTTTCTCGTTCCTCTTTAAGCTGCTGTTGATGTTTCTGATAACTATATGTATCATAATAATGGTTTGGTTCTGATGGTCTCTCATACTGAGGTTGTGTCTACACAAAAACCACAAGGAATTAATGTGCAAATGTATCACAAGATAATAAAATCAAGTAAACAACAGCAAAAAATAATGTTATGTGACGGGAAAAAACAAAACGTGACTGGTAACACAGTGCTTAAAATAAACATGAAGTGCTTAACACCTCCATAAAGCAATGAAAAGGTCTTGCCTGACAATTAATAATATATATTTGTTTTTTCAACAAGTTATATTTGATACATTCTGTAATTTATATCATTATAATTACAATGAATATGATTAAATCACACTATTTCTTTTATAGGGTAATACATAAGCATAAAGTTTCTATAGTAAGTATATGTGGATAAAAAGAAAATCTGCCTACATTTACATTCTGTGAGACAACTGATCTTTCCTCCATAAACATTATAAAAAAAACTCATAGTATACTTCTTAATATTAAGAATCACCGGAAAAAAGTTTGTGTGACTGGGATCTACAATTTGACTAGTATACTCTCGGTATACCTGCTCTTCAGGTTGATTTTGGGGTAAGCTGTCATCAAAATCCTTCCATTCCTGTGTTCTAACTTGTTGTTGGGCATCAACTCGTTCTTGTTCCAACATCTGCTGGTCATGTTTTTTATTCATGGCCATCATTTTATCAAACTCCTTGAATTTTTGGTTCATAATTTTATCACTGATCTCATGGTCAAGTTTTTCTTTGTATGGATCAAATCGTGGAGATGTTTGTATAAATGCTACACTATTATAGTCACGTTGTGCTTTCAACATCATTTGCTCCTTCTGTTGCTATAGAAACAATACAGACAGGTGTGAGAATTAATCCTGTTCTCATTATCAAGAAACTCATTGGAAAGTCCCATATATCAGCATCCAGTTTAATCAGTCATTAATGGGTATACACAGGTGTAGTTCACATTTTGGGAGTTTTTTTATCAATTAAACCAGAGATTGCTATACAAAGTATCCATCCAAATTAGCAAGCTGGGAAACAAGAATGACCAATACTAGCTATCAAATATTAACAATAACTTCTTTAAATTTTAATTTCTTAATGTGCACATTAATAAGAGATTTTTTCATTCCATTTTATTTTTTACATACAGTTTTTACTACTTTTTTCTCTATATTGGAAACTAACTGTAGGTTATATTCTAAATAATTGTTCATTTATACTATATCATTTGACAGAACTGACTTCAACTTGGTGTCTACCTTTTCAAGCTGTTCCTTATAGTCTTGCTTTCTTTGTCTGTCAATCTTTTTACGATACTCCTCAAATTCCCCAAACTTCAAACCAGACCCTGGAGGGGTAGGCTGTTTTCTTGATCTATGTTTCAGCTAATAATTGAACAATTATGTTTTGAATCATGCAACAAATTTTCATAGCTAATTCCTACAAGTTTTAGGAAATGTAAGTAGTTCAAACAGATTTAAATATGACCTACTTACAGGTATGGTTGTTTCGTTTCTAAACATAAATGGCAAAAAATGAGGTCAGAAGAAAAATTAACCAAATTAATACTGCATTAAAGGAAAAATTTGAGGTGATTTTTCTTCAACTCCAATAAGGCTGCAAAATAATTAAAACATTTACAAAACAGTTGTTTTTTTTTTTTTTTCCAAATATGAAGCCATCACTGTACCATAATCATTTGTATGAAAAGCATAAATAAAGATGCATTAAAAATACCTAAAATATATTAGAATGTTTTACAGCAAGATTTTTTTTCTAATTCTCTTCAAATTTTTCCAAGAGAAGTCTCGAAATCTGTTTTAATTAATGATTGCACAGTAGTACTTTGAACCTAATCTACAAATTTGTAATATCAACTGAAAATACCTGTTCCAGATATTCATTATAATCCTTCTGTTTTTCCTTTTGGAAAGAGCGCTCCCATTCTTTGTAATCAACCTCAGGCTTACGAGGGGAATCTTGTGCATTCTGCATATCAAAATAGTGATTTTAACTTCCTTTTACAAATGGATTATAGTGACTTAGTTTTCTAAAACAGTACTTATTTATCTTATTAAATAACAAAAAAGCGGTAGTATAAACCTTTTTTCTTAAGTTAGGACATACACAATGTGACAAAAACATTCCTTAATTGTTTCCCACCTCTATTCATGTTTGCATCTTTTTTTGTTTGAATTTCTTCATTAACAGGCTTCTTTCATTCATTTGTACATAAGTAAATAAAAGATAAATACAGAAACCATTGAGTATAGCTCATGTATCTCATGCTCCCTGCTAGACAGTACATGTACCGTATAATAAGCTTTTTCCCCATGAGGAAATTTTTTAAATTGGTTGTTGATTAGAGTATTGGTACTACAAAGCTTCCACAAACGTTTTGAGAAAATCAGATGAGAAATGAATGCTCTACTTAGGTGACAAGGTATTATGACTGACAGGTCAAAAACATTATTGCCCTCACTATTTCATAGCATGTGTATAATAAGTAAAACAAAGTGTTCAAACATTATGTACAGTATACATGTAAATTATTCATCGACTGTCAATCTTTTTGAATGGCTACCCTATCAAGATTGTAGTTAAAATTGATATCCTTGTTAAACCAAAAATATGTTTTCAAATACAGTGTAGACAATATGAATAGTTAATAACCAAAAAAACTTAACCAGGCAAATTAATCTTATTCATTGACAACCACTGCGATATATAGTTTTATACATTCTGTGCAATCCACAATTTAATCAAAACTGCTCAATTATTGAAAGCATATCAGAAAAAATGCACCAGCACATATATTACATGCGAAATATTGTATCTAAATGCTGACTTTTATGTAACACTAAACGTTTTTACACTCAAAGTAATACAGAAAACAATGTACTGTTTTGAAATGTTTGTCTGATCAGATAGCTGTTCTTTTATTATTATTATTTTTAAACACTACAAATATCTAAATCATACGAAGCAGTAGATATATAAAATCTCCAATTAAAACAATGTATGTTTTGTTAGGTCATGACCTGGCAGTTTCATGCAACAGTCTGTCCATGCTGTTAAAGAAGTGCTATTTTCTTCATATCTTTGTATGTCCATGCATCACAAACAACTATGATGTGCCAATAGTAACATGTTCCTAGGAAGGATGATAATGTCAGATTAATAGAATGTATGATGAAAACATTCAGTCAGTGCTGTTATTTTGTACTACATGTCATGTGTAAGTTGCCATTATTGAAGCCTGTTATCTTACTACTTGTGTGGACAGATGTGTCCTGCTTTATAAATTTCATTAGTTTCACTCATAGTTCCATGCTGTCAGTAGGTTCTCAGTTAGTCTTCATATTTGCATCATGCATTGAGTACCTCCGACCTCTGATCTTTAAACTGCTCAAATGAGAATTGTGGTAACAAAGGGGGATGTAGAGAAGGGCTCCTTCTTACAACATGTCGTTTGGCTTGTGATGATGAATGGTAAGCTGGTCTAGATAACAAAGGTATAAGGTCACGGTGATATGTTAGGAGATATCTCTCATAGTCTTTTCTTCTCTCGTCCATCAACTTCTTCCTGGCCTCATTATAGTCATATTGTTTGATCAGACTCGGATCTTCCATTGAATAGTTTCTAACCATGATTGTTTTTCTAGGAAGCAACTATAAAATTAAGAAATCATACAAAACAATATCTTGGCTTACTGACCTTTAACCCTGAACTCAAATGTAATGAAATATTTATTACAACAGAGATAAACTTCAATCAGTTCTATATTTAATAAAAAAAAAAGGTGTCATTACTTTTTGTGTCATCACCAATTCTGTGCAATCTCAAAGTTTACGCAAAGCACACTGTGAAAGGCAAATCTCGCAAATGTGAACTTTAAACCCAAATCCTCTGTGAATGTTTGGTACCTCGCTTTGAAGTGCCTTATATTCCTCTGTTCTTTCTTCTATCAATTTTTTCCTTTTCTCTTCATATTTTCCTAATTTATTAAGGCCTGCCTCTGCTGTAGGTGTACGATGACCGAGTCCAGGTTTTATATCACTTGGTGTCCGATTGTTTCTTTTTTCTGGTGTAGGCTTCCGAGGAGTGGTAGAATGTCTTGGATTTTGCTTACTGGTCTGTGGTGTTGGATTACGAGGGCTGGTAGAATAGCTGGGACTTGGTCTCTGTTATTTGAGACATACATTACAATTACAACACATCTTTATACTTGACAAAGGGGATATAAAAGAAAAATCTCCAAAAATGGAGACATCAAAAGAAAATAAAGGGCTACACTGAGTGCAGCATGTCGACAAGAGAAAGTTGAATAAGAGTATATTAAAAGAAAGTGTGGACACAGTATTGTGCTTGACACAGTAATGTGCTAGACACAGTAAAATGCCGGACACAGTAATTTGTTGGACCCACAGTACCATGCAAAAGTGTGGTTTTTTTTTATTTCATCATATTTGACTTCACCTCATCAATATCTTTGCATGGATGTATTACAACCATAGTTTTACGCAATTTTAAATTTTGGCCCCTTTTGGCCCTTTTCCCCATTTCAGTTTGGTCTAATATCCTTTATTTTATCATTTCTAAATTCTACTCTTCATTAACTTTGCACAGATATATTACAACCTCACTTTTTTCAATTTTCAATTTTGGCCCCTTTTTCCTGTAACCACAGGGACCAACATCCTTTATTTGATCATAACTAAAATTTTACTCTTCATTACCTTTGCACAGATATAGTACAACCTCACTTTTTTTAAATATTCAATTTTGGCCCCTATTTCCTGAAACCATAGGGGCCAATATCCTTTATTTTATCACTAATAAATTCTACTCTTCATTAACTTTGCAAAGATATATTACAACCTCACTTTTTGCAATTTTCAATTGTGTCCTCTTTTTTTCTAAAACCATAGGGCCAATATCCTTTATTATCATTACTGAATTCTACTCTTCGTTACCTTTGCACAGATATATTACCGCAAAAATTTTGTGGTTGTATAAAAATACCTTGGTTCCTTAGTTAAAATGTACACAACATAACTAGAAGCACAGAATATGGCTGAATACCTTTCACATTAATTTTTGCAATTAAATAAATTTTAAAAACTGAAAATAAATAAAGCTATAACAGCAAACGTTTGGGCAACAATCAGGGATTACGCTGGGCTTCACCAATGTTGCAAAATGTCATTTTATCTCAGTCTATTCCATCTGCAAAAATTTGTTCCTAGCGATTTTTTTGGTGGCAATTTGTCAGAATGAAAGCTGTGACATCGGCAAATCAACGTCTGTTTGCATAGAGATTTTGTTTCTCACTTTGATTATGCAACACCAGGACACAATACTTATTGATTTTTAAAATCAAAGGTAATCATTACAGGTGTCAATTGTACCTGTAGCTGTTATAATCTCTTAATTACCCTTAAAATGTTGACTGTGACAAAACAGACAAGTAAACTGTAATTGCCTCCAGTAAAATTTAATTTCTGATCAAAGTAAAAGTAGGTTGTATTAAAAATCAACATGTTACCTGTTTTGAACTAAAAGGCAATAAGATAGAATGTGCAAATGATGTCAAACTGCTTAGAATCACAATTGACTATGAACTTAATTTTGATAAACATACATCAGAAATATGTAAGAAAGCTTCCAGACAATTAAATGTTTTAAAAAGAATTGGAAGATATTTAAACAAACTTGGTCGTCTAACTATATATTATTCTTTTAGTCTTTCAAATTTTAACTACTGTCCTATTACATGGCATTTTTGTACAGAAAAAAACTGGAAAAATAGAAAAATACAAGAAAGAGTGCTTAGATTTATTTACGAAGATTATAGTTTATCATATGAAGAATTATTAGAAAATCTAAACTGCCATCATTAAAAGTACGGAGATCAAGAGCAATAGCTATAGAAAGTTTTAAGATTATACATAAAAAGTCCAATGTATTTACATGATCTAATTAATATAAAAAAACATAACTGTTCTTTTAGATATAACCAAACAGCAGAGATACCGAACGTAAGAACTATAAGGTATGGATTGCACTCTTTTAGATATTTTGCTGCAAAAACGTGGAATGAGTTGCCAAATGCTTTTAGATTAGAACAAATTTTAATCAATATTTAAAATTAATAAGTAATTGGAACGGCAACTCATGCAAATGTAAAGCATGCTTATAACAATATTTAACTTTTAGTAATTTCAATTAGAAATAGTGCTTTTAACTGATATAAAATTAGTTTTACCATTGTTTTGCTTTTAAGCTTTTTAACATTTAGCTCTGCATGTTTTACATTGTATATCTAAGTGTTTTAACTGTGTATATGTATGTATGTTGTTCAGTGTTTATAATATGTCTTATGTCTTGTATGTTCTTAATGTCATGTATATATGTCATGTATGTATTGTATGCAAAGATAGTCGATTCAAAAGCTCAGTATAGCTTATGTTATTGTTGTTTTAAAAAATCGACTTTAAATAAAGCTTTTCGACTTCTTTTTTGACACCAGAATCCAGTTTTATGGGGAAAATTCATCCAAATACCAAAAAGTGTGGATAGTTGTATGAAATACCTTCTTAAATCCACGAGGGCTATTGATAATGGTCAGTGTCAAAACCAAATTTTTAGTGAATCGCTCCACAGCTCAAATACGTGTGTAGTCGTTGTTTGTAAATTATAAAACATCCGCTTCCGGTGGGGCATACTTCCACATGATCTCCCCTGTTTCCGGTTAAAACGAAAGTAGATCTCCAAGAACGGTCTGCAAGAACCACCAGCAGTGATGACAGTGATAATTACAAGTAATAAGCTTGCCGTCTCTTACCTCATTATATTGATGCTTGTTTGCATTGGTTGTAATTTCTTCTTGAAAGCTAAAGAGTCTTGAGTTTATTACATGTTAGTAAAACACAGATGACACGTATGATAAAATCACTGGCACTTGTTTCTATCAATAGGGCCCTTCCTCCTTCATCGAAGGGGCCCCCATTGATAGAAACAAATGCCTGTGGATAAAATTCTGCTGTTGCTATTAATGTGTATTGAAATCTATTGGGATGCTTGGTGAATATTGCCCTGTACACATTTTTTTCGTTGCTAAAAGTCATCAACAAGTTGCTTTCATTCCAGAAAGCAATACCTGAACCTGGTATGTCCTCTCAATTATTAACAGATTAAGAGGCCATTGAAAAGAGTTGCCGATTTAGAAAAATAAGAGTCAAAACACCATTTCCAACACTGAGAACATGGGTGAGGTTTGGTTTGGATGGCTTATTTGCAAACTGCAATGATGCTAATGAAATGTCCATGAGGATCGATAAGGAAACTTTTCACTCATTAAATTTTAATGGTTGGTCCAAATTAATTTGTAGAAGTAAATACTTCTTATTTCAGTGAAACAAAGAATTTCTATTATTTAAATATGTAGATTAAAGTTTATTAAGAAATATAATGGTAATCTATTTACGGCCGGTAACCTTGGACTTTTAAAGTTGCAGGCCGTTGCTTTAGTTAACCAGCCAGCGCATTTAATTATAAATGCAAACGACATGGTACAAATATATTGCACTGACTTGCAAAGCATTTTAGTAAATGAGATGATGAAATGTTAGTTCATGTTGCACAAGTTTGATAACAATTTATCCTTTCCGCACCTCACACTGACATTGTTTACCTCTCGCAATCATATAAAAATAGGCGCAATCAAATATGAATAGACACGAAAACTGGGACATGTTATTTATTTTGATAAATTTGCAACCCTGATGTTATTTGCATTTGACATTTATTGACTGTTACATACACAAGCTATTAAATCTGTTGTCATCAGGTTTTTCTAAATTATATATTCTGATTGCAGACTGCCAGCATTTGTTTATCTTCAAAACACACCATAGATATTTATATCTAAGAGTTCAAGGCAGTTTTCAAATAATGAATAGTCATGATAGTTGTGAAATATTATTTGCTATGGCCAAAGCAGTTTAATATTCACATTTTTCTTTCCAATGCAGCTAAATATAAATCTCACTGCAGCTAAAATATATCTTTCGACATGCACATTGCCTAATGTCTCTATACTAAGATCTGGATATCAATTTACAAACCTTGCAAATATTATTAATCCTGAATCTAATGGTTCAAGCAATGAGCTTAAATATCACAATCACTGAGCTAACTCTAATCTTCAAAAATGAACACTTTACAATGTATGAAAGGAGAACCAACAATCATGATTTTGATATGGCATCAGTATCGGGTTTGGAGACACTTTATAGACTGTTCTGAATTCTACCCAATCAGCGAAGAGTAAATTGTTAACACTGCCTGGAGAACCATTATTGACGAATGGGGTTCAAGTTAGCATTTACCCCACTGTAACTTCCGGCGTCTGACTATTTATACCGTCTCCCTTAGGAGACGGTAATTAAGAGTGTGCAAATATCAACTTGGACTTGAACAATAAGGCAAGACCAATAATGTGAGCGTAAAGTATTCGGGTGTTTCCTGTGGCCTTCCCCTGACTTTAAGGCCAGTTAAAAAGAATTTAGTATCTCATCCTTTTTAGTTGTGTTGTGTTTCCTCTGGTCATCCCCTGACTTTATGGCAAGTTAAAAAAAGTTAGTTTCTCATTGTTTTTAGTCGTGTTCTCTTTAGAGAACAAATGACTTATGTTGTCTTAGAGTTTTAATTTCACACTATTCCCGATGAAGCATCGGCACTTCTGTTCCCCCTTCCACGACCATGATTCGGCAGAATGATTTTCATAATAAAGATCACTATAGTTATTTTTCCCACTAAAAATTAAACATTAAGAACTATACTTCGCACTATTTTTTTATTTCTTTACAGAATTTATGTTAGGTAAATCTAAACTAAACTGAAAATAAAGTTCCCAACTTTTGATTGACCTCATTTTGTAATTGTCATTTCGTTGAATTATTAACACTAACAATGTAAAACAGAATTGTGGATTGTTTTGTGTGCTGCTCTTCAGCTTTGCTTGAGGGGGTGTTAAGTTTCTAATTTTCTGTGTCTAACATTTTGATACCAGTGTGGTAGTAGACCAGTAACGTAAACAGAAAGAAGTTACTTTCAATGTCTAAAATCATCTATACTTGTTTACTAGTTCAAATAAATATGATACACCTCGAGGAAAGTAGATTTATTTTTAGTTCGCGTCCGAAACCAGTTCTCAGAAACTGAAAGACATACAACAATATTTCTTTGTATGCAGATGCACCAGGGCACGGCCCACCACCTCACAAAACACTGAGGTCACATGACCCATATTTCATGGATGAATGGCTTTGGTTACGTTTTGTGTCAATATTGATGTTGGTTAAGT
>JAOXYI010070306.1:0-12509 GCA_028566495.1 Lithophaga antillarum | reverse complement strand
TGGTCTAGTACAAGGCAGGATTCATATATCTATATCATACTAATATGTTCTCGTCCTGAATATGGTTGAAAGATTACCCGCTGGACGTTAAACATCCATCCATACTAATTTCGATATAATAATAAAATTAGCTCCAAAGCAACCAAAGGGATGGAAAAACATATACCATTCAAACGTGACCACTTATATCCCAACATACCTTGATATAAAGGAAATACGTAGATTTCCTTTCCTTTGAGGCTATACAAATTTTTTAATTCAATTTTCAAATAAAAAACACAATATCCACTTTCAGAATTTGGAAAATAGTAATTTTGTTGAGATAAGTGGTCCAATCCTTCACCTCCAAGGAGCATTACCATTCACAGCATTGAACTGCAAATGATGAAAGGTAAAAATTTTCATAAAGTTAAGGATTTATCACACATTCTTGCAGGTTTTCCTTTATACCCTTATTATACAAACAGTGACTGGTCGTGTAAAATTGGTTATTTGCAACTCAAAACAAGACAAAGGTAAAAATAATTAATATATCAGAAATAGGCATACATCGCTATAAGGTAGTTTCCGTATAGTACTAAAGAACACTAGAAACCATAATTATTTTTTTAACAACTTCCTATTACTTACATCCCAATTGGTGCAAAAACTCTGCAACTTACACAAAAAATTTTGTTTAAATCAATATTTGGTAGTATTGCGATTGTTATTTAAAAAAAAATAATACTACAAGGGTGATTTTCACGTCATCAAAATATGTTGGTACATGTAATAAGAACATGCGAGATCTCAGAAATAGTTTTAGCATTTCAACAGTAAATGGCTATATTATTATGTAAACAATTTCATCTATTTACAAATGTACTGGTTTTTCTACAAGTAACTGCAGTTAGAGTGCAAAAACCCACATTTTTTTTCGAATATAATCATACAAGGTCGTGTAGATAACATTCTTTTTTCTCACAAGTAGGCGACATTCATATGGAAGGACTGTAATTAAATATCTTATTCAGGGAACCAGAGTACATCAATTAAAATAATATAGAAGTAAAAAACAAAAAATCTACCGAGAGACAAAAAAAAACCAAAAAAACAAAAAAAATCAGGTGTAAGATTTAATATTTATCCGCATTTCTTAACTGAACTTGATTTGGCTTAAACGGGATGGAAGTAGTATACTTGCATGATTTGTAATCCTTTTTGTGCTTAGTTATTATTACTGAAAGAATAATGTCGACTTTAATTTACGCACACATGTACAATAAAAGCTATGAAACATATACTACAACTTTAGTAATGTTCTGACGTTCACATTTGTAAAAGCAGTTTGCAGCATCAACAAAAGAAGAACTAGAAAAAAGGAAAAAAGGACTTCTTTTACATAACTGTCATTTTATTTGCTTAATACTCGTAACTGTAATAGCTAAGTCTCTATATATTATACTTGACGAGTGCTTATAAATAATGCATAAGTTCTATTAGAAAGAATTATACATGGTTCATGGCGTTTTATGATACCAATCATTATGAATCAGGTCTTTTACAGCTTATTGAATTTGGAATTTACTTTTTTGTGGCGCCTCAATGCTTTACTGAAATATCATTTCTATTATTTCTTAAAGTTCTGACTAGAAATTGCAGACTAATTTCCTGTAGGGATTACTCACATGTTTAATGTCATACCTTATTGTAATTTCCAATATTGTTTTTCATGTGTAATACTTTTGTAGCATGTTTCAGGGTCATATAAGAAGAATTAATTCAAATAAAATAACGGGAACTTCAGTCTGCATTGCTTTCTACAGCTGAAATTTTGACTGATTTAGTTGTCTGTGTGAAATTGTGAGGAAAAAAAACGATTGAAATAGTTATGAGAAAGTCTTGTCGAACAGACACGACAGACCGATAAGCACTTTTAATGCACTCCATCGTGAAAACCCTGTCATTTATCTATATGCTAAATGTCATTTCCTTCTATAAAACAATTTCAAAATTACGCTTATATGTTTGGCAGTTGTAGTAGGACCCATACTCATGAAGTCTATCATTTTCCAAAATTGGAAATATCCTATACAAAGACTGTAACTGAAGCCACTTAATTCATACTGTATTGAAGAATTGTTTGATAAAATCATCGACCGGTCTAACACCTCAGAATTAATGAACGAAGAAGCAAGTAGATTAAAAACAATTTTTAAAATACAGTTTTGGTTTTAACATGTCTTACTTACAAACGGGTATGTTCGTTTGTGATTAGTTTACAAAACCTTTAAGACCGGAAATTTAATCTATCATGGGTTTGTTGTCAGGAAAGTTTACCGAGAAAAGATCAATAATGTATTGAAATATTTTATTTAAATACCATTCGTCATTTACTTTTTTTACAAAAATAAATACTGCTGAACTGATATTAAAACTCTTGTATATAACTTATTTCTTCAAGAATAATAAATTACATGTCTGTGACATTTGCGATATATTTCTCGATCGAGATTTGTAGTCTGTATCGAAATACTAGGTTTCTCTGTCATGAATATGCAAAATACTTAGAATCTCTTCCGAGAAAGTTAGTATCTCGTTTTTTGTAACTTTCGTGTGCCATGTGATTGCACAGAAATAACAGTTTGCTAAGATGTTTCTTAATGAAGTTAACATTCTTTTCTAGTTAGTGCTAGAACATTTCAGCCGATTTAGTCTTCGGTTTTAATTTTCTCCTTTATTTATCTATATGCACACAATCACACGCTAAATGAAACTGGCACTGACGTAATGAAAACATGCCGGATTTAATCTCTCGGATTAAACAAATTTCTTTAATTATCTTTTAAACTCAATATGAATCCCAAATTAAAATGATGTCCCGGTAGAGTAATGTTTAACATTTTTTGCAGTTTTTGTAATTTGGTTTTCTTCTGAATAATACCAGCCTTACGACATTATACTGTAACATTTCTCTACATTTCATTTAGACTATATTTTGATTATGCAGAAAGGAAAGTACGATATTGTCACGATATGACCGATTTTGGTTGGTATCAAATGTACTGTTATCAGTATTATTGTACAAACTTAATGAATTTATCGAACATATATCGAAAAAAATGGCGCCACTTGTAAGTGTCAAATTATTGCACATATGTCTGTACTCGAGTATTTACTTTTTCCACTTTCAGCTGGAATGTATGAATCATTATCCCAATCATCCTTATTTTTTGTTTTAAACGCGTCAATAATTACATCACTTGTTCCTAAAATTGTTTGTTTTGCTGTAACTGTTTTAAGATTCTGTATATAGTTTTTGTTCGCATGGTGCTTAAAAAGTTAAAATTCTTTCAAAGTATTAGTTGATGTTTTGTATTCACGTCATTTTCGTGTTTATTCCAACGGTCGATGTAGAACAAGATTACTTAAATTCCTGATATATTTCACCATGTAATTAATGTTTTGACAATTAGTGCTTTAAAGAATGTCCAGTACATTCAGCGGATCGTGTTTAATGCTTAATTATTAGATGAAAATAAAAGAGTATACATATTGTTTATAATGATAAAGTTCGCGACAATCATGTATCTAGTGTTTTAGTAGGATTGTCTTGTACAATTTGGATTAATTACTGGTATTCTACTTTTGTCACGAGCAAAATGCAATGAACTCCTTTTCTACTTATATTGTACCATTAGATGACAGTACAACAATTTTCTATTCCCATCAGCAATTCAAACCGGCGGTTTGCAGCACCAATAAATTGCTGTAGTTTTCAAACACAGTATGACTTTTTTCGTATATTCATATAATGAATCATATACATGTATGTCATATTATTTTTCATTAAAAAAATCATGATTCATTATTTCACTCTAACTTGATTGGTAGCTGGTCCTTACAGAATTGGTAAACATTTGTCACAATTTAAT
Source organism: Lithophaga antillarum (assembly GCA_028566495.1). NCBI lineage: Eukaryota > Metazoa > Mollusca > Bivalvia > Mytilida > Mytilidae > Lithophaga > Lithophaga antillarum. The sequence continues at coordinate 8,595 of JAOXYI010070306.1, read as the reverse complement.
TTTTTTTTAGAATTTCTGAACGGAATGAAAAATATATTTTCGTAGAGGACCTCCCCATGTACATTCCTGCCAAGTGCGGTTCCATTTGGCTTAGAAGTTTCTAGGGAGAAGATTGAAATATGACAAGCTAATGACGACGGACGCCAAGTGATAGCAATAACTCACATGGTCCTTCGGAAAAAGGACTTCATTTACATGACTGTTATTTTTATTTTTTTTTAGTATTCTAACTGTAATGGCTGAGTCTCTATATATTAAACTGGGTGAGTGCTTATAAATAATGCATAAGTTCGATTAGAAGGAATTATACATGGTTCATGCCGTTTTATGACACCAATCATTATGTATCAGGACTTTTACTGCTTATTGAATTGGATTTACTTTTTTTGTGGCACCTCATTGGCCATCAATGCTTTACCGAAATATCAGCCTATTATTTCTCAAAGTTCTCATTAGAAATTGCAGACTAATTTCCTGGAGGGATTACGCACATGCTTAATGTCATACCTTATTGTAATTTTGTTTTTTACATGTAATACTTTCGTAGCATGTTTCAGGATTATGTAATTAATTCAAATAAAATAACAGGAACTGCAGTCTGAATTGCTTTCTACAGCTGAAATTTTGACTAATTTAGTTGTTTGTGTAAAATTGTAAGAAAAAAAAAAGATTGAAATAGCTATGAGAAAGTTTGGTTGACAGCAAACACGACAGACAGACAAACACTTTTAATATACCCCATCGTGAAATCCCTTTCATTTATTTATATGTTAAATGTCCTTTCCTCCTATAAAATAATTGCAGAATTGCGTTCATATGTTTGCCAGTTGTAGTAGGAACCATATTTATGTAGTGTATCATTTTCCAAAATTGGAAATATCCTATACAAAGACTGTATCAGAAGCCACTTAATTCTTACTGTATTGAAGAATTGCTTGATAAAATCAGCGACCGGTCTAACATCTCAGCGTGTACAAAGGAGCAAGTAGAGTAGAAACAGGTTGTAAAATACAGCTTTGGTTTTCAGTTACAAACGGGTTTGTTCGTTTGTGATTAGTTCATAAAACATATGATTAAGTCCGCAAATTTAATCTCGTCAGGAAAGTTTACTGAAAAACACTTGATTTGGAAAGGTCAATAACGTATTGAAATATGTTATTTAAATACCATTCGTCATTTTACTTTTTTTTACAAAAATAAATAACTAACAGAACTTATATTACAACTCTCGTATATAACTTGTCTCCTCAAGAATAACATATATCATGTCTGTGACATTTGCGATAGAGATATTTAGTCTACATCAAAATACTAGGTTTCTCGGTCAAAAAACTGTGGGATATCTAGAATCTCGTCCGAGAAACCTAGTATCTCGCTTTTTTTGTAAAGTTCGTTTGCGCATGTCTGTACAGCTATCACGGCTTTGCTAAGATGTTTCTAAATGAAGTTCATTTCTAGTTAGGACTAGAACATTTCAACCGATTTAATCTTCGGTTTTCATTCTCTCTTTTATTTAGCTATATGCACACAATCACGCGCTAAATGAATTCGAATTGACATAAGGAAAACATGCCGCATTTAATTTCCCGAATTAAACGAATGTCTTTAATCATCTTTTAAACTCAGTAAGAATCCCAATTTAAAATTATGTCCCGGTAGAGTAATGTTCGACATTTTTTGTAATTTTTGTAATTTGGTTTTCTTCTAAATAATACCAGCCTTACGACATTATACTGTAACATTTCACTGCTTAAGCGTGCATGCACATTTTATTCAGACTATATTTTGATTATGCAGAACGAAAAGTATGATATGATATTGTCACGATATGACTGATTTTTGTTGGTATCAAATGCACTGTCGTTAGTCTTAAAGTATAAATTTAATTAATATATGGAACATATATATTAATAATAGAATCGATAACATGATGAAAGGTACGACTTGTAAGTCTCCAATTATTGCACATATATCGTCTGTACTGGAGTATTTACTTTATCCACTTTCAACTGGAACATTATGAGCCATCATGCCAATCCTTTTCGTGACAAAGTCGTCAATAATTACGGTTCACATTACTTGTTCCTAAAATGGTTTATTTTGTTTTTACTGTTTTAAGATTCTGTCCACAACCATGGTGCTTAAAATGTTAAAATTCTTTCAAAGTATTATTTGTTGTTTTTTATTCACGGTATTTTCGTGTTTATTCCAACGGTCCATGTAGAACAAAATTACTTAAATTCTTGATATATTTTCACCATGTAATTAATGTTTTGACAATTAATGCTTCAAAGAAGGATTTAACTATTTGTTTTCATGTATCTTGTGAATACCTGATATGAGTAATTTTGGTTTTATTTTGTGAAAATCCCGAAGTGTTGTTGTTCATATGCTCTGTATTGTGTTTTATTTCTCCTGCTATTTTTTGTTTCCTAAGTTCTTTAACGTTATTTAATATAATTCGTTGCTCAACTCCACGCAAAATACAGGTATCTAGATATATACATATATAATGATGGAATCTACTTTTAAATCTTTAACATCCACCTCTCAGTTCGTGTATTTTAGAACTACATATTTCAGGTTATATTTCGTATCTTTACATGTAAATAAATAAATAAATACCTTTCATTTTTCACATACACACACACACACATATTACTTTAAAATCTTAAGACGTGACATATGCAAATACATTACATACAATGTACATCTACGTATGTTAAACCGGAAAAATAAACAAGAGTAAGTCATACATGTACATGTGTAGCATTATCAAAAGCGGCAACAACACCAGATGAAAGTAATATTAATTTTCAGCTTCATTGTCAAGTTTAATGATGCACTTTAAAAGATAACACCAAATCGATATGTAAGACTTGAATATTTCTTCTTGTTTTCTTTTCAGATGTGGTGACATAAGTTATATACACATAGAATTTTCGTCATGGTATTATTTAGAAAAAGTATATCTCTGTCGTATGCAAACCCATTGCGTTTAAGTGATATGGCTGATTAAAAAAAATCACGTTTGATACAATTATAAAATTTTCTTACCAAAAACAAATTCAACATGGAGTAGCTTTAATAATTGTTATTCAGATTCTCAAAACGTGTTTTCTGTTTTTTTCTTTAACAAACCTAATCGTGCTTATTGACTATATAAGAAAACAGATACCAAATAATCTCTCTGCACTTGACAATAAACTGATAAACCAAATAGTAAATAGTAAGCAGGAAAGGGATACCAATACAATCAGATAAAACCAAAGATTTGAAAGATTATACAACGTTTTGTAGCACAAGTAGCACACAATCTACAATGTCCTTAAGAGAGTGCAAATATGCAAGAAAACGTCAATAAATTTGTCCGTTGTCAGTTACCACAAATTTATTAGAGAGTGGACGCTGCCTTTGTAATATCGTTATATCGCTAAATGATTTCAACAAGGGATTTTACAGTTAAAGCAAAAGTTAGATACAGTCTTAACCTGGCAGAAAGTTAACTTAGGTCTGTCAACTTGACTTCTATTTTTATCAAGTTCTTGACTGTAAGTTGCTACCTGAACTGGTAAAAGCTGACTAGTTCCAAACTTCTGAATGATCAAGGCTACTTGTTTACATTGTCTTAAAGATTATTCTAAATTTTTAAAACTGTCAACAGAACTTATAAAGAGGACATTACATATAGGTCCGTTTTGGTTTTGATGCTCCCAAACTTTTTTATATATTTGGCTTCCCAAAATTTTTGGTCTCGAGCGTACCTGATGAAGGTTATTCCAGAAACGCGTGTCGTGCGCACTGAAATTGGTATCATACGTTTATTTACTTCATTATCTCCTAGTGCACTTGCTACGAATGAGTAATGAAATTAAATAAGCCAAACAATTTAACGATTTTTCCCAAAATTAAGTCAGATAGTACTTTCGTATTATTATAAAAGTGGTCTAATAAAAATGACTAACTGATGCTTCCTAGAATACTGAAAGCAATACCAAAGCATCCAACAGCATTACAGTTTTAGAAACAAGCGAGTTTAAGTCCTAACTTGTACAGTATGACTGAAAATAATTTTTTTTTTGGTGTAATTTTTTTACACAGTCACAGAAAGACCGTTTAACAATGTGGTTTTTACGTTCTGAAAAAGCTCTTCACACATAGTATGTCTAATAATGTTCTGAGAGTAAAAAATTAAGTACACTCCCAATATTGCTGGTCACTTTACACTAAATTGTTATCAATAATATATGGCATGAAGATTTCAATTATAAATAACAAAAAAAATCCCACAAATGTTAACTTTTCAATGGAAGGCAATAAACACATACACACACTCACCTTCCCTCACACACACCCACACACCCTAATGCACCTTAAAGAATAATAATCAATCAAGTTTTTATCGGTGTAAATGGATAAAGAATTTACATACCCAGGTATGGATATTTCCATTCGTCGTCCAAGAATAAAAGAGAAATTTGACAAAGTGATTTATGGTCCTTTGTCTGTTGCTTCTGAACATTTAAAGAAAAACCCAGAAGTAAAGCTATCAATTTCATTTGATGTCAATGGCAATCTTACAGTACCGTTTTCATTCATAAAAGTAACGTCCATCACTGAAATAAATAACCATAAAACCATATAATTCCAGTGTTATACTGGTTGAGCATTCTATTGCATTTATGTTTACTATACTCGTAACCCATTATTGTGAAACATAAAAGTAGTAATTCCAGTAACCACAACAATTCTGGTTTTTTTAATGTTCCGGAAATTGTTTTGGAAGGTGTCACACAATAGCGGAATACTAGCGGTATTTTCCTGTGTCTTCTAGCATTTATAATACTGGAGGCTGGTGGTAGAAATACTGTCCCTGTATTATAACATACTAGTATTGTAGTCAGTAGAGATATGGGCTGATAGTGTAACAATGTATGTTAGCAGTATGATTCTGTAATATGTACACCAACACTGAAATATTAAAATAAATCTTTTCTTCAGAGAAAGTTTTTTTTATAAAAGACAAGGAGGAGAAAAACAACTGTAAAATACACAGAAGAAAAAATCAATAAAAATTAATAAGTAAGAAATTGTTGAAACTCAGTTTATGCTATTTAGAAGAACCGCACCATTTCCTGATTTTTGCATAAAAGCAAACATTGCTTTTATTTTTATTTTAATTGCCTCTCTTCGTTACTTGTTGCTTTTAGATGTTAATTTCATTGTCTTTCTGACAGATCTATTACATTTATATTACCCTTATAGCCAGTTTAATACCTTTCGAATTATCGGTAAATTGGTCACACACCTTTAAAGCAACAGAACTTATATTAATTTTCATTATTAATACTGTCTCACGTATTCTAATAAGAAACTCATGAGTTTACCATACCTGTCATTTTCCTGCAGATATGCATGCGAACGACTATTTGAGATTTCTGTATTGAAATTTTTTTTTCTAAACCTAAAATCTCTGTCTGTGTTAGAAAAGTAAGCGAAGTTATGAAAATTGAAGGGATAAAACAAAATGCACTCCGAATGACACAAGACCAAACAGATGAACAACTGAAAAACATGAAATAACCAAAGAATAACTGCTCCCACATAAACCGGGAGACCCGATGCTCGGGAAGGGTAATACTCTTACGAGATTTCTATGTTAAAAACTATTTTTTTAAGAACTGTGATAGAAATATAAATTATCGGATGCTAAATACGGTCATTCCAAATCCGCCATTCTATAAAGCCACATAATTAGAAAGGCTTTGCAATCATGCATTCCATAATCGCAGATAAAAACATGCTAACTGGTCTGGTTTTCAACTACAGCTGGAATTACATATACGTATTTCTTGAAACACTCATACTAAAATATGCCAAAAGTAGACGCATTTATAGGCTTTTAAACTTTTTCTTCAACTGAAAAAAAAACATTTTGTTACAAATTGAAATATGTAATGGCAATAGTGCGTCTGAAGTTGACCAGATCTTTTTCTTGAAAATAAAGTGTTTTCGACCTTTAGAATACAAACCAGCAGATATCAGAAGAGTGGGAATCACGATGTATCTTTTTACTGGGGAAAATTTCACATAAGAGAGTTCCTAATAAATTTTCTTATTAGAAATTTTCTATCAGAATCATCAATATTGCGTTTATTTCAAGGTTTATGAGATATTTTTACCAGGAATTAATTTAAAGTAATTTGATTAAAGTTGTTGAATGTGACATTTTCATAAGGAATTGCGTAATATGAAATATCTAAAAAAAAAAACCAACCCAAAAAAAAAAAAAAAAACCCCACCTCCTTTTGGCCTCTTTTTCGAAAACAACCGCTATTGTCAAACCCAAACTGCATCAAAATTGGTTAAAAAAATACAAAATTCCTACATTTCCCGAAAATTTAAATTTGGCTCTTTTGACCCCTTATATCTAAAAAAAAAAACGTTAGACATACGTAAAATCTGTTGACATACGTGTCTTACCACAAAAAACTGTATCAAAATCGGATGAATTATTAAAAAAAAATCCTACATTTGTATATACACGTAAAAAAAAAAAATAATCCCCTTTGACCTCTTTTATTAAAAAAGGGTAGGGACCAAATCCACATTATTTGACCTGTATCATGATGTTAAAAGGGTATTCGGGAACTAAAAATAGAGCACGGAGATCATTTATTCACCCACGCCGACAGCCCATACCACAGTACGTCCACAAATTTTTACGGCAGTATAAAATGTTAATATTGAAATGGGGTTACATACTGGTTGATCTAAAAAGTTACATTCGCTTAAACGTCAGTACAACGTTATTAGAAAAAATATAAAACTATATCATTTGTTGTCAATTTAACAATGTTATAACGTAAGTTCCCTTGTTAATCAAACATTAAAAACATTCCGACGTTTCATTTCGTTTTATAAACCTGTTCAGTTTCCTGTTTCAGTGTAAGTTAATGATCCTCTATTACCAATAGATATTTTCGGCCTCTTTAGGAGCTACGGAACATCAGCAACCAATACGTTTGCTACAGTTATATAATCTGCAATAAACGACATCGTAGCTGAAATATCGAAAACGCTGAACGGTAAACGTGTCTGCTGACCAGATATCGGATTTGAAACATAATGATTTTATTTCTTTAATTATTTTTATTTAACTTTGAAGTAATCTTAAAACCCAACGATACATACCACATATAAAACATTATGGAGTTCGTATTGTCCTAGTTTTCGGTGTTGTATCTGTGTTTTGCTTCCACGTTTGTGTTTGACCCTTTGTTGGTAATGGTCTTGGATATATGAACTTCGGTATTCTTCTTATTCTATGGATATCAACAGGTTTGGATAAGGGAAAAACACTTTAAAAAATGTTAAAGCATATGCAGAAACAATAACTGGCACAAACACAGGAAAGATGAATACATGACATCTGCAATCTTGTCTTGGTGTAAACACTTTTAGAAACAAATGGCGTGGTAAAACTAAGGCGTTAGATGTAAAACCTAGTCCTTGTATGATCTGTTGGTGAAAGATGTCTTCACATATGGAAAAAGGGATAATAAAGACTTTTAAATAGGTATTTGACAATGATATAACAGGAACGCCTAATAAATATAGACATCAAACATTTTTAATATTTCAGAAATAAGTTGAAAGTTTAACATAGAACTTATCTTCTGCGTTCCTAAATCTATTATTATAACTTTTTTCGCTTTTGTTATTAAGCAGAAACGGGACAATATGGTATTGACATAATGCAATTGCACAAACGGAAAACAGCAGAATCAAATTGTTGATTAAGAGAAATTAAAGTAGTGGAACAAAATCTAAGATTGAATTAAATCAATGAAAAGTAAAGAGAAGTTTTAATGGGGATAGCAATACCAATTTAATTCATCTACGGTGGTAATGTAATCATACTGTGTGTGAGCTGAATATTAAACATGAAAGTCCAAATATTTCTACTGTTTCCGGAAATGGATTTGTCTGATAATTCCAATACATTTGTCTAGAAATGCAGTGATGTTTTGATTTGTTTTTTCTTTTAAACCGCACACATTGTTTTCGCTTAGTGTCAAAAATTATGTATACTGAAAAACATTACAAAATTTACATCTGATCACTTTTAGTTATTATTTTTCACTATCAGAAAATCTATTAGTAAATTAGTGTTTATTTTTTTATCAATTACTTAAAACTTCAGTTATTAACCTCTTGTTGTATAATTTTAAGAAGGTAATTTGTGATCAGAGAATCTTTAAATTGTTTTTAATGATGTGCCACTCAAATGAGAGTAATATAATAAAAAAAATGCTGTATTGTCTAACAGAATGCCAGCCCTGTAGATTTAAGTTTTTAAACCAGAGGTCTTCACTAGTTTCATTTATACTTATATATGATGCATTTTCATACAGCTACGAAAAAGGTTAATTGTATGACAGAGATTAAAAAAAGTTTTCCATACTTTATTTATAATTTAATATGATTAGATTTCCTTACCGTCTTACAGATATAAGCGTGCGCACACACACACATGTCTGAAATTAAACAAAGCTGTGCAATTGCAATCTGACTACTTCGCTAATTTGTGCA
>JAOXYI010070198.1:0-12509 GCA_028566495.1 Lithophaga antillarum | reverse complement strand
GTGATTCTAATATATGATTAATCTAATGAAATGTCTTCATTATTCTGTAAGCCATCTTAAAAATAAACCACGCTACAGTGATATGTACATCCCTGATAAAATGTGTACAGCAAATATAGTTGTTCCATGATGTGTGGTTACTTAGAACTGGAGCTAACATGAAAACTTGACATAAATTTAACAAAGACAGTGAACCATGAAAATAAGGTCAAGATCAGGTGACATGTATCCACATCCGCTGATGAATGTTCTGACCAAATATGTTTGATGTTTAATACATGGCTACTGAGAATCCGAGATAATCGTGAAAATGTGACGCAAATTCAACGAAGTCTATGAACCATGAAAATGAGGTCAAAGTCAGGTGACAGGTGTCAAGCTGACATGTGCATCCCGTGATGACTGTCTGGACCAAATATGGTTGACCTATGATGTGTGGCTACTGCAAAACAGCGCTAATCATGAAAATGTGATGCAAATTTAACAAAGTCAGTGGACCGCGAAAATAAGGTCAAGGTCAGATCACAAGTGTCAAGCTGATGTGTGCATCCCGTGATGAATGCCTAGACCAAGTATGGTTGCCATATGATGTGTGGCTATTGAGAAACAGAGCTAATCATGAAAAGTGGACACAAATTTAAGGAGTCAGTGGATTGTGTAAATGAGGTCAAGGTCAGATGACATGAGTCAAGCTGACATGTGCATCCCAAATGAATATCTGGACCAAATATAGTTGCTGTATGCTGTGTTGTTACTGAGAAACAGAGCTAATCATGAAAAGTGGACACAAATTTAATGAAGTTAATGGACCGTAAAAATGAGATCAAGGTCATGTGACATGAGTCAAGCTGACATGGGCATCCCCTAATGAATGTGTGGACCAAATATAGTTGCTGTATGCTGTAGTTACTGAGAAACAGAGCTAATCACAAAAAGTGGACGCAAAGTTAACGCCGTCGCCTCCATCGCCGCCGTCAAAAGCATACCTATGTCTCGCCTCCCGCGACATTCGTCGCAGGCGAGACAAAAATTGATAGATTCCTGCAAAGTTTGCTCACATCCTCTAATGTTGTTTCAGACTTTTTCGACCATTTTACATTGAATCCTATGTTAACTTTGTTCCCCGGTGGCGGCCATCTTAGATTTCTGATCAGCCCGAAAAGTATAAACCTGGTAGAGGACCATCTAAGAAACATTATGACAACATAACGGTTATATCGACTGCGTAGTTTCTGACAAGACGAATCTTCAAATTTTAGCCAATCAGAACACATTACTTGCCCTGGCGCCCATGTTGAATTTCCAATCGGGACCAAAAGTATAAAGTTTGTACAGGAGCATCCAGTGAACATTTCTGCAAAGTTTGCTTCCATTCTCTAATGTTGTTTCAGACAAAAGACTTTTTTCGTCCATTTCCCATTGAATCCTATGTTAACTCTGTCCTGCGGTGGTGGCCAGCTTGGATTTCCAATCAGCACCAAAAGTATAAACTTGGTAGAGGACCATCTAAGAAACATTATGACAGCGTAACAGTTCAATCAACAATGTAGCTTCTGACAAGAAGATTGTTGAAATTTCAGCCAGTAGGAACACATAATTTGCCCTAGTGGCCATGTTGAATTTCTGATTGGCACCAAAAGTATAAAACTGCAAACGACCATCCAATGAACATTGCTGCAACGTTATTTGCTTCCATTCTGTAATGTCGTTTCAGAAAAAAAAAGACTTTCGACCATTTCTCATTGAATTCCATGTTAACTTTGTCCCGCGGTGGCGGCCATCTTTGATTTTCAATCGGCACAAAAAGTATAAACTTTGCAAGGGACTATCTAAGAAAGATTGTGACAACATAACAGTTCCATCAACCTTGTGGTTTCTGAAAGGAAGATTGTTGAAATTTCAGCCAATCAGAACACATTATTGGCCCTGGCGGCCATGTTAAATTTCCAATCGGCAACAAAAGTATGCACTTGATAGAGGATCACCTAGTGAACATTCCTGCAAAGTTTGCTTCCATTCTGTAATGTCGTTTCAGACAAAAAGACTTTTTCGTCCATTTCCCTTTGAATCCTGTGTTAACTGTATCCCGCGGTGGCGACCATCTTGGATTTCCAATCGGCTCCAAAAGTATAAACTTTTTAGAGGACCATCTCACATAACAGTTCCATTGACCATGTAGTTTCTGACAAGAACAGTGTTGAAATTTCAGCCAATCAGAACACATTATTCACCATGGCGGCCATGCTGAATTTCCGATCGGCACCAAAAGTATAAAGTTTGTAGACGACCATCCAATGAACATTCCTGCAAAGTTTGCTTCCATTCTCTAATGTGGTTTCAGACAAAAAGAATTTTTTGACATTTCCCATTGAATCCTATGTAAACTTTGTCCCGCGGTGGCGGCCATCTTAGATTTCCAATCTTCACCAAAAGGATAAACTTGATAGAGAACCATGTAAGAAACATTATGACAACATAACAGTTCTATTAACCATGTGGTGTCTGACAAGAAGATTGCTGAAATTTCAGCCAATCAGAACAAATTATTGGCCATGGCGGCCAAGTTGAATTTCCGATCGACACCAAAAGTATAAAGTTTGTAGAGAACCATCCAAGGAACATTCCTGCAAAGTTTGCTTCCATTCTCTAAGCGTGGTTTCAGACAAAAATAATTTTTTGACATTTCCCATTGAATTCTATGTTAACTTTGTCCCGCGGTGGCGGCCATCTTGGATTTCCAATCGGCACCAGAAGTATAAAATTAATAGAGGACGATGTAAGAAACATTGTGACAACATAACAGTTCTATTGACCATGTGGTTTCTGACGAGAAGATTGTTGAAATTTCAGCCAATCAGAACACATTATTGGACCTGGCGGCCATGTTGAATTTCCGATCGGCACCAAAAGTATAAACTTCGTAGAGAACTATCCAAGGAACATTCCTGCTAAGTTTGCTTCCAATCTGTCAAGTGGTTTCGGACAAGAAGATTGAAATGTGAAAAGCTAACGACGACGGACGGACGACGACGGACGCCAAGTGATGGCAATAGCTCACATGACCCCTCTGGTCAGGTGAGGTAAAAAGAAATGTTCATGTTGGTTGGTTCTTGGGGTTTATCTTCACTTTCAATAATTTTTCAGCTATACCGTGACTACCGGACTTACAGGGAGAGGAAAGCCCAGACAGATAATCAGCTGACCGGTGAAACTTCCAACCATGGGTAGGTGTCTGGAAACCTTAAGACATGAAGTGGGGGTGGCAGGCTCGAACCCACAATAGCGGTGTTATTCTTGTGATTTTGAGTTCACTACCTTAACCACTCGGTCACCCATAATCAAAAGAATGACAGTCATAATCATTTTTCTGTTTACAATATGAATAATAGTTGTCTGGTAATATTTTACATTTAAACAACAAATCATTACAGGGTAATATAAAATTAATAAGTTTTTCACTTAAACATTTTAAATATATTATGTATTTTAAAATACTTGTTTATGTAATAGCCTCTCCCACATTAGAAAACATACAGGTTTATCTTTTTTTCTCTTTCAATAATATTGTGTTTTTTCATTATTACTCTTAGATGGGATATCATTCTGTTAAACATAATGTGTCAAGGCTTTTTATTTCTAATAACTTTTGTTTTATATGTACTTTCTATTTGATTACATTTTGCCAATGTTTAGGTATAGAATTTTTAATTAATAGATATTTTACAAATAGACAATAGTTTTTGAGAGGCGATCTTCAGATTACAGAACAGTTGTGCAATTCATCGAAAGACCGTAGACATGCATTTGATAACAGACACCTCAACAGTCGGACGGGAGGTTACATCCCTGGGAAAGAAGGTCCAGTATTGTAGACGCAAGATCAGGTTACAAAAACAAGAAATGGCCGCAATGCTTTATTCCATGACAGATTTAAGAAAGATGTTATCAGACAATAAAGAAACGGTAACTTTTTCAGTATCGGAACAAAATATGGGACCGCACATAATCGACAGGTGCGAATCAGTTTTAAATCATCTGACACCCTAGAAATAATCTATTTAACGACAAGTGGAAATACGGGGTAGATTGCCTCGTACAAACAAGATTGAAAGGTACTGAACAACTTTGTGAACTGATCGTTTTGTATAATTCACAAAATTTTACAAGTGATCAATAATCAGAAGGCCACCACAATGATAATAGCGCCTTGCTGGAAGTCAAAACTTTAACTTCAGACGTTAAATTTGATGTCGATCAGTCCATCGATCAGAAAACCGAACTCAGTGCCAGCGTCTATAGGTCTAGGTGTTTGCCCAGAACCATAGAAACAGTCGATAGAAAATTTTCGCCTGGAAAATACCCGAGAAGGTAGGTTAAAATCACAAGGATGGTCTGAAAGATCTGCGTCTCAGGTTAAACTTAGTCAGGCAAGAAAGGAATATTACTACATACTGTGGACATATTTTTTTAAAAATAATATTTCACACATGTATTTGCAGTTCATATGGCATGCCATGAAACAAGTTTTGGTTTAATGAGTTAGATTGGTCTTGATTTGTCAGCACAGTACATGTTAAAATATTGAGTTCAATAGTCTGATATAGGAAGAATTTCAATTTATTCGCAAAACATCTTTAGTACTTTCCCGGGGACATGTCACTAGAACATCGCTTCGGTTCCTTGCTTTCTTCGTCAAAACCCAGCGAATTCTTTTTTGGGCAATTATTTCGCAACGCCGGCGTGAGGAAATTCGTAAAATGGTTGATTGTCCAAAAACGTACACGACAACGTAATCTAGTAAATTACAGAGAAGCGCCATCTTAATCGTATCCCGATTTACCGACGATAATTCCACGAATAGAACGATGCAATAAATAATAATTTTTCTTTTACTGCCAATCGTCGTCGCAATTTTTTATATATATTTTTTTCATTTCCGTTTTAATTAAAAAAAAAAAAAATAATAATAAAAAACAAAATTCAAATCATCTATTATGATTGTTTGAAATAGAGAATACAAACCGAAACGATAAGTTGGTGAACAGCAGCGACATTAAAAAACGGAAAAGAGTAGAAAAGTATGTCAAAACTGTAAAAGTAAATTCGAGACTGAAGATCTTAAAAGGTCAGGAAAAAACAAAAGAAAAGAAAAGAAAAAACTGAAAAAATTTAACAACTGGAAAATGTGTGATCTGCGGTGCGACAAAAACTTATTTTTACCTCCAACACAATTACTGTGAAGAAAGGAGGACGTCTCGTCAAGAAATTAATTAACAACCTTACAGTGGAAGTACATCTTCCAGGACACAGAATGACAGGTACAAAATTAAACAAGAGACTGAACGAAGACAGAACTGCGAAAGATAGTTAGAAACACATCAGTCGCATCGACGAAACGGTATATCGTCACCATCAGTGTTACGCCGTCAACAAAGACAGGAAGACTATGAATGGAAACTGCAACACTCAGATGTATAACGATCTGAATTCCATTTCGAATCCGCGCTGGCGACAGTGGACGGAAGGCGGTGTCACTAACCCACCGACTGCCTGTAAGAATCACTTTGGATTCAGATAAAAAGTAAAGAAGAGTTCGAGTAAAAGAAGACATTGGGCCAACCAGTTGGCTGCAGAACTCCAGGTACCGGTAAAACTAAAAGTATAAAGGCGTCGAGGTTTGATGAGTGGAATCGAAGATAGGTGGACGGTATATCTCGTCAACCATTTAACATTTTTCTAGGGACAACAGGAGACAAAAGTACCTGCTAATCGTGTTTCAGGTCGTTTCCAAATACAATGTAGGAGTGGATTGAGCAGTTGAAAAAAAATGACGGACAGAGGAGAAGAATTTTACAATGGACAGGCGCAGGAATTATTGAATTCGATTAAAAATACCCGTCAAACTAGGGTAAAATCTCCGGTTCTGCATCACCTGTAATCGATAATGGAAACAAAATCAGTGATTTCAGAATGTTTGGCACCGATAAGGGCGTTTTTTTTATATCACGGATCCTGTAGTAGTATCGCAAAATCATAAAATATCCAACCATCTAATTTTGACACGGTTCCTGCGATAAATTTCTCGCTTGAACATTCGACCGGGAAGATCTCTGGCTACTTACGCAGGTTTTAAAAAAACATTGAGTTTCATCGCCAAAGGACGAAGTAATTTAAAGAAACGAGCCTACCGTTTCATTCACCATGTATCGCCCAGTTAGAAGGATTTGTCTATGGACATGAACGTGAAAAAAGAGATTATCTGTGACGGTCTACCAAAACAACTTCGAAACCAAACGGCTTACAGCGAATTGGATCATTTTCTGGGCACTGAATATGGGTACGTAATTTCCGTTTACGATTATTTCGACATGTTCGGAGTTGTATACGGGAGCAACGGCGATCGTCAATCTGGGAAGTCAGATCTTGCAGTACATTTGAAAGTCGTAGGGATGCCGAATTACTTCGATTCGGGGGACGCAAGCAATAGTCGACATGTTCGTCCTGATCGGAAGTTTATATCGCAACTTACGAATGTAGTGAGTCACTCCGCGATAGTTTTACGTCAAGTGGCAATGATAGCGAACATTTTTTCGAACTTTCTTCGCCATTATTCATACCGAGTTTGTCCAAGTCCTCACAGTCAGCAAAGGGACAACGGCATTCTTCAGCGTCATCCATATCATCGAAATATACAAACAAATCATCCGCATTGTCGGCGACGCGCACTTCTCCTATCGAATCGATTTTCGCCTTCATACCTATTTCGTCGTCCAAAGCATCGAAATATGCCAAAAAGATCTTATGCATTCTTTCCGGCGTAACAAACTGTTCCTTTCGTCGCTGTTTCCTCCTGCAAAAACTGGTGCTAGGAAATGTGAGAGTGCGTGCTCTGAACGAAATCGGGTTCGTCGTCTTTTCGTAATCTTTAACGGCAGGATTTCGGCATATTTTCCTCGATCCTGTCCCCAGCATCAATCTTTCCTTTTTTGACTAATTCTTCAACAACCTTGTCTCCTCTGTAAATTTCGAACCAGGGTCGTGTTTCCGAAACATCATCGTGTACAATTTTAAGCAATACGGAATGCATATGTCCATCTTATCGCGTATACGCAACGAAATCGAAATACCTCTCGTCGTGTTTGAAGTGTTCGATCGTCCGCTGCATAACTGGCATAGAGAAAACTGCCTTCACAAAAGACAAATGTGCTTAGCTCTTTTATGCTTTGAAGACTGCATGGACGCCAACTGAAAAAGCATTCTAATCCAATAGTAATTTTGCTTGTTTTCTTCGTTGATGAACACTCCTAATCCTTTCCGTTATCGTCGTTACCGTTTCCTTTCAACATGCTAAAAATTGAGTCGGTGATCGTCGTTAGGTCTCGGAAAAAAATTGGAGGTTTACTTTGACTTTTTGATATAAAAGATGGATCAAAATGGAAGTCAAAACGCCTACAATGTTTCCTGTTACAAAGGGGAATCATCTCAATAGCCGCCTATGTGTACATCTTACTTGTCAATTTTATGAGACCACTTCATGTTTTCAGTAATATTTGTGATTTAGTAAGAATAAACCAATATTTATTAACTTGTGTAACATCAATTTAAGCTTTCGGTTGTGCACAATGGGTAATTAAGGATCTAAAATGGCAGTACCGATTACCAGGAAAAACTGTCAATTGTATAAATTAGTGATCACAAAGACATTTATAAGATATTGCTCAAGCGTGAAAAATATTGGTGATGTTAATGTTTATAAGAGATACGGGAACATTAATTGAAATAAATTTCTGTTTGGCTTTGGAAGACCGCTTGGTCTGAAAATTTTTGTTCTCAATTATTGGCAGATAACTTCAAGTAGGTCAAGTAATATTACATTTGATAAAAAAATATATTGTATAATTAGAATATATGGACTAGAAAATTACCTTCTTTCTGCTCGATATATAATATTCGTCTCCACTATTGTTGCACCTGAAAGAAAAAAAAATTGCACAATATATTGAAAAAAAAAAAATCAAAACTTAACAGACAAGGTTGAAGTGAACTTTTGCATTAATGACGAATATGTTAATTAGGAATCATTTGAACATTTGGAGAAAGGGCTTTCATCGATAGTCTTTCAACAAATACCAGATTTCAGGCAAGTTTTGCAACCTCTTGATTTAGTAGCAGTCCAGCAGTATATTTTTCTACGTATATTGTTATTTACCCTGTCTAGTTTGCTAGGAATTATCTCGATGAGCGTCCTATGATTGTTTGTGTATGCAGTATTTTTTTTCAATTGTCCGTGTCGGGCATATGATGACAGTATTTGTAAGATCACTTCAACCGTTATTATGTAATTTGTTGATAACCCCTGACCTGTGGGAATAAAAAAGACACAGATATAACGGTTTTTGATATCTAGAAAAGAGTATTGTTCATGTCGATGCAGGGGCCGACTTAAACTCACATTAAGGTATGAGTATAGTAAATCATTTCTGAAGATATTATCGTGACTTCAAGATGCAGAACAGCAATAAAAGAGCTGTTACATTGCTTAATTTTCCTCATATATTATATGAATTTCTCTTTCTTATAACTTTACCCCATATCACTTCACAGTTCAAACGAAATTAAACCCCAAAATCTAATAAGATATTAAAGGTTTTTTTTTCAGATTTACACATATTACATCTAAGAACAAGATATTAAGTGGCAATATGTTAGGTTATTAAAAAACGTTTGATAAGAATGATGCAAATGTAATGCCTCATTAATAAGAATACTACAAATTGTTTATACTAAATACTGATATTATAAATTTCCAGCTTTTAATTTATTTTCCTTTCTTTTGTACAAAGTTTCCTGAAATAATGAAACAAAATAGATCATATTGTATAGTTTGACACGTTTAGGAGATTTCGTCTAATAAAGTTTTAGCAGTCAAAGTAAAACATGGAAATAAAATCCGTCTAAATATTATCTTTTTACAATTCTGAACAAATGTATATGTTAATTTTTAACCATCTTTTCGAACATCAATTACATCATCACACAATGTGTCCTAAATGAAATTCCTGTTCCAGTCACACTAAACATTTAAACCTTACGTAAAATCCTTTGTTATACCTGTTTTACAAAAATAACAAATTATTGTCTGCTATTTTTAATTACAAAGTGTTGTCCTTACTAAAATACTGTTATGTAGGAAAATTCTTCTTACCATATTTTCGTTGAAGTCTCCCTTTCTCTCGAAATATATTTATTTTACTAAGTAGTATTCTTTGCTATAACACTGCTCTTTTTGATATTGTTCGAATAAAGGAAACAAAATATAAATAAATACAGAAAGAAAAGAAAAAGCATAAAAATATACTTATGCATATCTCAGAACAGTAATGACGCACAGCAAAACAGCATTTCACACAACCACGCACACATACACACATATATATATATGAATGTATGTACATGTGTGTGTTTTTTATCCCTCGAGTACCACAAATTGAGTGTCATATGTTTGGAGCTTTCTTTCATTAATTTGTTTAACTTTCTAAATAACAAACAAACACCCAATCAAAAGAATATTGTTAACTTGGCAATGATTGTTTTTATATGCCTGGAGCTATGGTAAATTAAAGATTATTTTCTGGTATTCTATTATTGTTTATGTGACAGCGGGAAGATATTTCAAAATTTACCTTTTCAAAAGCATTCGAATAGGTGGTTTCTTCCTTATTGTGTCCGCAGGACCCACCTGCAAAAAAAAAAACGACTCTTCGCTAGTGACCTTCTCGTTTTATGTCAGTAGAATGAAACTTTTCGTTATGTTCCTTTTTCCATACAGGAACATAAATTATGCAAATCCCAGTAATAAAGCTATATCTATGTAAGAATTTCGGATAATAAATGCACAATAGTACAATATCTTCCTTGGTTCTTTTCGAGACAGGCTCATTAGTCGCTAGTATTTTTAAAATGAATAGCAAAAACACTTGTTTTTCTGTATGTAGATCCAAATAACCACAACATACATAGAACATCAAGGTTTGCCAATCTTCCTAGATTCTCCTACATGTAGGTCCAACGATCAGAGAAGAAACTGCTGTCTGGTTATTGGCGATTAAGGGAACTATATTTTAACTAGTTTGGCCTTCGTACAAGAACAGTATTCAGAGAAGGTACTCATCTTCAGTAATTCGCCCTTTTAAGAGCACAGCCTTTTCTAATATAGCTGGTTTTCTCACACTTGCCACGAGAAATCAGCTCAAGTAAATCCGAATATTAGGAAAATCAGTAATTAACATTTTAAAATTAACTTTTGTAGGCCAATTCAGACTATTCAGGTGACAGAAGACAAAGTATGGTTGCCATAGCAACTAGTATTACATTTTAACATAAAGATATTTTAGTAATTAAGTTTTTGTAACATTTACTTTTTCAATGAAATAAAGAGTAAAATTTTTATAAGAACCTGAGTAACATGTGGTATTTTAGCTGAAAATTTCCCTAAAATAGCCTGACTGGAAAGGGTTAAATGAAACTTGGTTAGATCACAGAACTCCTTCCTCGGACATTATGCTTCGAGGTTTTAGAGAACTATATATATAGGAAAGATCGTGATGTAAATTGTTATGGCCGGGTTGTTATTTATGTTAAGGACTCTATTTGGTCAAAGTGAAGATCTGATTTAGAAGTAAATAATGTTTATTGTTTATGGGTTGAAACTAGAATACAGGGCATACCCCTTTCAGTAGGTACATTTTATGGAAAATCATCTCAAAACCCTGATGAGTGGAATTATATCAAAGACAAAAATACGGGAATAGATATTATTTTTATCGCTGATGACCACACATTTAACTTTACTAGATGTATATGGTTGTCTGGTAAAGATGATTTCGATAGTTATAAAGATGGCTTATCTAAAATTGGTTGGGAAGATTTACTAATGGAAAACGATGTTAATTTATCTTCTGTAAACGTTTCAAGCAAAAAATTAGAGTATGCACAAAAATATAGTTGATTATTTTTCGGAAAAACGATAATCCTTGGATGCACAATAATCTCTGAAAATTGATTCGTAAACGGCAAATAGTTTAGCCAAAAGAAAATCAGCCTTATCACTGGCAGATTAAACTTGACACCCAGGTCATGGTGGAAGATCTAAAAAAAGGGTTCTTGGAAATAAGTCTTACTCCAAGGAATACCATCCCCTATTTGTGAATAATAACGAAATTTCTGATGACATTGAAACGAAAAATTATTACTTTGTGTTAGAAGCATCTGTTGACGATAGTAATTCTGTATTTTGTTTGCTGACGACTCATCGCTATATGTCATTGTTGACATTGGAATTAACTAGTCAGTGCAATTGAATAGTAACTTGCAGAAGATCAACGATCTGTCTAATATGTGGTTTGTAAACTTTAACAGAAGGAAAACTTAAAGTATGCTAATTTCCAAGAAGCACTCTCACATCGACCATCCCCCATTATTTCTAAATTGTGAACAGATAAGAGAAGTTGAAGATCATAAACATACGTTTTTTTTCTTTTTTTTTTAAAGTAACTTTATATGGAATAAACATATTGACGAAATTGTTTCTAAAGCGTCGTACAAACTCAACATGATTCGTGAATGTAAATAGACAGTTAATAGATCTGGTCACCAATATGTCTATTTTTCCTTCATAAGGCTACTTTGGAATATTCAAATGTCGTGTGGGGCAACGTCCTGACTACCTCAACAATAAGTTAGAAAATATTCGGCTTGAAACCGCGAGAATTGTTACGGATGAAAATAAATTCTATTCACGTGCACTCTTACATAATGAAGCTGGGTGGGATTCTCTAAAACTAGACGCAACTATCATAAACTCGTTTGTCCATCAACTGACCCCTGATTATTTGAGTGATTTAGTTCCGTTCACCGTAAGTGATTTGCATAATCACAATACCAGGAATTCAAATCAAATTCGAGGAATCTCTTGTAGGACAAACTGGTACGCTAATTCATTTCTCCCTAGCGTGATTCATATAGAAAATTCGAGAACACATTTGTAATAATTCTTCTCTACCCTGTTTTAAAAAAAAAATATATCGTAATAAGATAGGTGTTCCGAGTGATCATAATACTGGTTTCCGACACGGAAATGTATTGCATTCTAAGTTACAAGTCCGATGCAGTTTTCTTAACGAACATTAATTCTGTAAAATCTAATTGATTCCCCATTATGTTCATGTGGTCTGATCAAATCGCTTAATCATTATCTTATCCACTGTCCTAAGTATGCAGCCATAAAAAAGACAAACAATATCTAATCTGAACTTTACATTACAAGTTAATACACTGTTGTTTGGTAATAAAAACCAATTCAGAAAACGTAAACATTTTTAAACCTGTTCAAGCGTTTTTATTTAGAAGCAAACGTTTTTGAATTATAAAACCGGATCTCCTGTACTTGGCGATCACAATACTGGTATACCAGTATTGTTAACAATACTGGAATAAAATTTTGTTCCAGT
>JAOXYI010069980.1:0-12510 GCA_028566495.1 Lithophaga antillarum | reverse complement strand
ACACCCTCCGCCCCCCCCAAAAAAAAGAAAAAAAAAGGCAGATGTGTTGCATTTTCCTATGCAGTCAAGATTATGGATTATCACCTTCATTTCGAGCTTTTCAGTAATACTGGTAGTTAGTATTTCATATTTCATTGAGAAGAACATGGTTGCCTGAAGTCAGTCCCATCACAAATTCATGAATTTGTTGTGGTTATACGTTTGTTTGTATAAACAAAACCTTGAAGGCGTTAATTGGGCCTGACTTATTAGATAAATGCTTTATTGACAAAAATTGTATAAAAATTTATGAAGACTAAGATAAAAAAAAAACAGATTAAGCCTCATATTACTTAATAATTCCTTTGTTCATCTTGTAAACAAAGTTAATTTGTATGTTTCCTATATGATGACGTCAAATTCAAACAAACAAAAAACAAATTATTGTATTGACGGATTCTTGGTAATGTCTTGTGATATGTTGTTTTGAAGTATTTATGAATAAAATAAAATATGTTTTTACTATGATATTTAAAATACTTAGTTTTCGATCATTGCAAAAATATAATTATCTAAAAAACAAAAACTGAAAATGAGGAAAATAAGAGAAATCTTTAATATATAGCATTATAAACAATATAGCACATGTCGAATTTCCAAACATTTAGTTATTCTTACTGACTAATAGTTATCTTTAATAGATATTCCAAACTGATATGAAATCACTTCGATTTTCTATGGTTTTATTTGTACTTCCATTTATTGAAAAAACAACTTGCCGTCCGAGATTTATGATACAAATATGTTCACGTGTTCTTTCATAATTTAAAACTTGTCCAAAAAAATATGGAAAATTTGTATTTATACATGTTATATGTCGTATCAACACTTTTATTTTGTTTGTCGTATTGAATTCATTAGTTCAAGGTATTTGAATAAGGAGGTATTACCACTAAATCCTTTGTTCATTATTGAAATCTTCTGACCGGTTACCCCCTTTATTTACACTTAGTAACGAACTTACTTATTCCAAAATTTTCGTACCAATTAAATAAAATTTGTCCTTATAGGCACAATCAATGCTATTTTAAATGATTTATGTATATTTGTTCTGTATTCAAAAAAATTTTAATCACTTTTAAGGGTCAATTTTATCTTATTTTGAAACCATATCAAAGCACAAGGTTAAAATACATTAATATAATTTATCAGGAAGATCATTAAATATAAATATGTAAATCGTGAAGGATTTTATTGAATAAGTAATCTAACTTCCGTAACTTTAAATGCATAATCCTTGAAGTGAGATATTTAAACTGAATACCCATTTTAATTTTATAAAAAAAATAATAAAAAAAATAATAAACCTTGCCGGAAAATGTCTCGTGTAAATCGTCTGACTACACACAAATGAAAATGAAGTTATGCCATCTTTAACAATGTATAGAACTTAATGGTACACACATTATGATTATTAGTTTCGCTGAAGAAAGCTTCCAAAGCTCATGATAAAGTGGTTAATGTATTTTTCAGAAAGAGGGAAGAAATATTACTATAATAGTATCTGTACACAACTCTTCTTTATTTTATAGCCGATAAATGTATGTATGATTAGATACATTGGACTTTAGCTAATCATATTGATATTACTATAATACTATACAATTACTGTCTTTTGATGAGGTAAATATGTGGTTTTTTGACTTTTGAAAAACTGATATTCACTGGGGCAACGGTCGAAGTGAATATCAGTTTTTCAAAGTCAATAAAACCACACATTTACTGAAACAAAAGATAGTTATTGTTTTATTCCATATTCTCAGATATGTTTTTCGCATTATTTTGCTATGTCATGTGCATTTTGTTTTTTCTCATACCTAATTTTGTTTACTAGTTTCTTTTTGTATTAATGCTTTGTTTTTTTTTTAATTTTTTGTTTTGTATTTTCTTTTTCTTTTTCTGCAGTTTGACACGACACACAAGGGTTTGCAGTATTTTTGATTCTAGCCTTAATTTAATTTAATTTTTTCATTAAGTTTGCCATAGAATCTTACCTTTGACCTAAAACATTTTTCCAACAGAGTATTAGTATCATTTTGGTGATTTTTAGTCAATTAATCTCTTTTAATGTAAACGTATCTCTGCTGAACATAGTTCCCATTGCAAAGTCACTAGTTTTCCAATTACAAAAATTTTCTCAGCCCTTCGTCCGAAGTATAACATAATGTCAACAAATATATTATGCTGGAGGGATGTAGGATCACTGTCTTTCAGACTTGCATAAATGTCTTTTAAGTCACGTTCTTCTGTGGGAGGATGGTGGTCGACTCCACACATACCTTCACATTTTAATAGTACTGTCACAGCCTTGAATATTGTACAAGTATTCAGGAAAGCATTTTCTTTGATAATATCCTTCCTCGCTTCTCATTCAGAAAGGGATTTAAAGCATACCGTGTGTTAGACAAGGTACTTTTCTTGTATAATTTGCCCTTGTCATTGCGGGCTTCTGAATAAAACTTGCACAAAATATCGTCCAGTTCTGGCAACGAGTAATATCAAATTCAAATTCAACAGCGAGGTCTTTCTCCTGCAGATAGTTGCGGAAAGGGCGAACTGCCCTATCAGTAGCTTTAAGAGTGTTCATGGAGCCCTTTTCCTTCAATATATTATTCAAAATGTCCTCCGTTAAGCAGGCAAATCTAGGTTTTTGGGGGGCAAATTGCAAGCTTCCGTTATATCTGCATCGGCAGACAATTTTGTGTATAATTATTCGGAAGACATTCGGAACAAATTGAAACCATTTTCTGATTGGTTAATTAAAAAGGAAAATCACAAGAAAAACCAAATGTTCTGAAAATAGTCACACGTGAAGGGAATACCACTTTTTTAACATTTACTTCAGGTGAATACGTTTTTTTTATGCAAAATCAAGTTTCTACAGAAAAACCTACTAAATTCATACTAATATGGAATAATAAATATGATGATATATAACTGAAAGTAAACTAAAACTTTATACATGAAGGGTGACTAATCGGGTACACGGCATATATTTCTGTATACACAACGTAATGAAATGGAAAACGTCAGAACGACATCATAATCTAAAATTATGCTACATAATGAACGGAAAAGGCAACAAAAACTTCAACGGCATTTGCACAGATTTATTTTAATATTTAGTTGGTATCAAGCCTCTGGAAAAGACAATATCAAGGCAAACATATGACACACTATACTAAAGGACTGCAAATATAAACAACCACTCTAAAATATCTAACTTTAGATACTTGACCGAAATAAGAACATCAAGCATCTCTTGCTAATTCTGTGCCATCAACCCAGTAGCAAGACAATAAAAATCATTGGGGACTACAACATGTTATGAGTTAAGGTAAAAATATTAAAAATGAAATGTAGCTTACTTGAATAACAGATATTATTTGCTTTACATGTATCGTTTTTCGTGATATCCGAAATTCCAAAAGCAGTTATAACTTCTGAATTAACCAGTATTATCCCTTAAAATATGTGGAGCCTAACAGACACTAACAAACCATAAAAGCATCAGATTTCGTTTTTAAGCCACATCTGTTTGAATAATGTCTTCAAGCAGTGGTATATCTGAAAAAAATAATTTGATACGAACTAAAACAGAAGAAACACAAATATTAAAGTGTAAAATGTTAAAAAGGTATAGATGTAAATGTACGTTAGAAAAGCAAACAAAAAATTACAATGTAAAAAATTAGAATCAAATCTTTGATATTTGTTCTTCATCTGGAAGTCATCGTAAGGTTTTCAGCAAAAGCAAAAATTCATAGGTCTTAACATCTTCCAAATGATCCCTAGTGTTCGTAGTTGCAGTGCTCTATTTTAGATGCCTGTAACACTACATCTGTGCTACTGATAAAACGATGCCCAGTATTAGAATATGTAGTATCTAATAACCTCATTGCTCATTTAGTGACGCTACAAGATAGCCCAATGTAGAAGGCCTTGTTATGATATCAAGATGTAGAACATCAATAAAAGTGCTGTTCTTTTGCTTGACTTTTATCTTGGATATAATACGAGATTTTTGTCTCGCATACATTTACCCAATATTTCGTCATATATCATTTACAGGGAAAAAAAATATTGCAACCATTTCAACCACGACAAACCTATCAGATGACAGGATATACGTACTAAATGTGATCATATATGCATGAAAAACAAGAGGAAAGACAAGGCGTGTAATTTTAGAGTACTCATTTTAGTTACTTCGGGAAAAGGCATGATATGGACTCGATGCTTATCATATTACAGATAAATATTCACATGTAAAACTAGCGTTTTATATTAATATTTTTTTGTACAAGTAACATATTACTAGTATTTGGCTGAAACAACCATTTTTGGCTTAACATCAATTGTTTAGGCTTAAATTGAATTTAAAAAACTAAAAATATTTTATTCTCATTCAATAAGTCAAATCAATTTTAATAAATAAACGGCTGTGGTCAATCAATCACAGTTAAAGCATGTTAAGATTGGTATGTCAAAAGTAATTATGAATCTACACTGTATGTTAAAATTCTCTGTAACGGCTGAACGGAAATTAATTAACCGCAGTTGTTCTTGTCTAAAATGGATTTGTTTCTCATCTGGGATTAAAATGACGCAGCAATATTTTATTTCAAATTAAGAGTAATTAGGTGACGTTTAGCCATAACAATGACTGTTTATATATAATATTAAGTTACCAGTGTTAGTTATGACAATGCAACTCTCATTAATATGAAAAAAACTCCTAATTTTGTTCCTTTAACTTTCAGGTTTTACTTTT
The DNA here is from genome assembly GCA_028566495.1 of Lithophaga antillarum. Lineage (NCBI taxonomy): Eukaryota > Metazoa > Mollusca > Bivalvia > Mytilida > Mytilidae > Lithophaga > Lithophaga antillarum. Next base: position 7,697 of record JAOXYI010069980.1, on the reverse strand, counting down.
TAATCAATTCTTTCATCATACTTCTTTTCTGTTAATTCATACGTTCTAGTTCCTAGATCCGAGATTTGATTTTATTCTTTTTTCTCACTTCTTTTTTCTTTGTTCTTTTTTCTTACTTCGGCGTTTCTACTTATTGTTCATTTTTTAAGACTTTTACCAACTGTAAATGGAAAAGCGAATAAGATAATAATAATCATATAATTAATAGCCATTTTTCTAAGTAGTAACCAATAACAGACATATTGCCATTCTTCATGAATGAATGAATTTAAAAAGCAAAGTTCGATCTCTAAAAAACACCAATATAAGGAAGATGTATGAATTCTTGTTGTACATACATTGTATTAATTTCGTACAATGAGTGTACCTTAATACCGAAGCAATATGACATTTTATATACAAAATATAACAGCCAAATAGAAAATGGACAACATGAAAGGTAGCTAAAACAAGATGTTGCGGAACGCGTCAGCATTTTTACCTTCTGAGTGTCATTTGCAGAATAAACTAATTATCAGAAATTATCTACGGAACATGGAAGTACCATGTTAATGTCAAGCATTGACCCGATTAGTGTATACATGTAGAAGGTATGACCTACTGTAAAGGGAACAAAGGACAGATGCACTGTATTGGCACTTAAAACAAACATACATAATTACTTTTTCCTTTCTTTTGAACTCAGTTTGACCTCTGGAGTATAAACATTATTTGAGGGATATTCCCGTATCAAGATTTGAAAAGATTTATTGGAATCCATGAAATCTCAATCCTTTCAATCATCAACAGGATTAAAATTATTGACTTCTCTATCCTTTATTTTACAATTCCTCACGATAAACTAAAAAGCCGGCTCACAAATTTAATTTTACAGTGCTTCTTAAAAAATATGGTGACGGGAGATATAAATTTCTAGTCTTAGGTAGGGCAAAGGCTTATTTTGTTAGGGAACATAATGATTCTAAAAAACATACTCTGAGGTGGATATTGTTAGGATGCTGGACCTGTCTGTACTACAGCTAGTAACGGGCATGTCCTAGTATCGGAGTCATTATCCGTTCTCCTTACCTGATTTACGACTTGTTACCGAATTTTGTACACTAGGCAATACGACGGGAGGGCACATGTGAACCAGGACATGCTTACCCTTCTAGAGCACCTGATGTCGCCCTGGTTTTTATGGGAGTTCATGTTGTCCTAGCTTTAGTTTTCAGTGTAATATCCATGATCTACTTCCACTTTTGTATTTGTGTTTGATCCTATGTTGATAATGGTCTTTGTTGGTCCTGTGGATGTGTGACTTGTGAACTTCGGTATTCTCCTCATTCATTTCTACTTTCTACTGACCATAAAAAGTGATATCACGTTAGGATGACGTAAAAACGTTATCATTCCATTGAAGGGAATAATTATCTTCAGTAATTGTCTTGAATGAAACATGACAAACGGTCTCATTCTTATCATATTGTATGAAAAGTAGATAAAGTTCATGTCCTATATTTCTTTAGTTGACAAAATGATCTGGATACTGTCGGGTAAGTATACATGCACTTTTCTCTTTTCTACGTTGTATTTCACGCTTTCTGATGAATAAAAAGTGTGCGATTATCGCCGTCTAAGTTGTTAAATTGGATTTCAGTCGATGACTGTAAGTTTGGAAAACCATCGGGAGTTAGCCTCCATCTACAATTATTAAAAACATTAATCAATATTAAAAATCTTTGTGAAAAATACATCAATATATATGACAAATTGAACTTTTTAGTATTCATCCAAAAGCTACCTTTATTAAGTTAATAAATAAGTATATCCTTTTCATATCACGTGACAATAATAATAATAATAATAATAATTATAACACCGCCAGGTAGAAAAGCGACATAAATAGACACCTTTCCAACATCTATATGAAATTAGCAGGAACCCCCACAGAAGTATTTCAAAATGAATCTGCAACACTCATGGCTATTGTAGCAATACATACGTTCCAGTTAATGTAGTAGGACAATGACTTTGTCTTCTCTGCTTCACAACTGAAAGAAAGAATATTGCATTTACCATGTTTACAATGATTTTCGATCATTCAATACGACGATTTATCTATGATTTGAATATCATGATAGAAAGCTCACTGGAATACAAGGCATTCAAATTTATTGCGCTCTCTAGTAAATACCAAAATAGAACAAGACACCTAAAAAGATAAAGCATGAAACTGACACAGTTATTTCTATTACGCAGTGGTAACGTTTAACAGAATAATATCTGTACCAATGACATGATTTATGACCATGTTTAAGAAAACAGTGTAATATTCCAACATTGTATGATGCAAAACCTACATTACAACTTTATTATAATTTATAGGATCATTGGTTTTATTGCTGCTTGGTTATACTTCTGGTGGTATGTATACACAGAATATGGAATTATAAAAATACAAACCTATGGAGAAAAAAAAAAAAAAAAAAAAAAAAAAAAAAACTGAATGCAGTAAGTCAACGTATACTGAGGCTGTGAAGTTATGTCAATTCATTACTGCCACTGTTAACATAATATTAGTCTTCAATTGCCATTTTTAGATTCAAATCAATTATTTAGGAATAATTCAGATTTGAAATGTAAATTCATTTAACTCATTTTTCAATTCATTTAAGGAACAATTTTTTTGTTATTTTTTTATTTCATCAAGAAGGTTTCGCAAATGCATAAAGATAAAAGTAAAAAAATATAATAACATTTTGTTTAGCAAATTGAAGATTTTTTTATATCAAAATTTAGATCTTCTTGAGACAAATAATTAGCTCTTCTAAAATTTCAAATCTGACCAGGGAAAAGTACCTTCTTTGCAATGTGAAATGGTTACAATTATGGAAGGGAGATAGTTTTGTCTCACTTTTTGTGAGGAAATAGTAAAAATTTATATTAGGAAATGAACATTATCTGCCTTCAACAATTTTAATTATTTCACATTTCAAAAATAAATGATAATCACGTTTTGTTTTGTAATTTGAAGATTTTTTTCATATCAAAATTAAGATCTTGATGAGACAATTAATTAGCGCTGCTAAACGTTAAAAATCTGGAGAGAAGAGTACTTTTTTCCAATACAAAATTATAAAAGTGAGATAACTATTCTCCATTTGTGAGGAAATAATAAAAATGTATGTAAGAAATGGAATGTTCTGAACTTCATGAATAGCCAATGCAATCAAAAATGCAATTATTTACTGATTACGTTCTTGCATTGACTATTACTTCTTAGTTATGAATTGCACATCGCATGACCACTGCAGATCGCGAGGCACTTCTTACCAGCGGATGAAAAAGTGGTGGCCGTGACATGATTGCGTGACCCATTTATTCATCTTGAAAAGTGTCCTGTAACACCCGTTAAAGTACTGTTTTTCTATAGCTCTGCTGGATGTATTGAAGGGCAAAGTTTAAAGTTATTTGTAGAATTTCTGAATTGTTATGTACCTATTTTATGGCATCATAAAATGAACGTTAGCAGTTTAGCAGAAGTGATTGACTGAATGTAGCTTTCACAAAACTAGGCAAAAACTTAGGGTAATATAAAATCAAATGTATCCACAAAATTAATACGAAATTCGTACTGAAATAGCTTCACAAGTATTTGTATTGACCTGATTCAAACGCTCTCTCAACTTATGACGTAAAAGCTATATAAATTACGAAGAATTTGTCTTTATTTTTCCATCATCCTTTTTCCAGATTCGTGCAGACATTCATCCACATGTGCTAAACATGGAAAATGTGTTTCTGTCATTGTTTTTGGCTGCGTTGCCTGCAGATGTCATTCTGGATATACTGGCGCATGTTGTGAAACAGGTATTGTAATTTTATCATCGCCAATATAAGTATAAAACTTCATTGTGATAAATAATTCAGATTTTCTGAATGATTGCAGCGAAAAAGAAAGAAGAACGGTAGTAAAAAAATGAACAAGCACACATGACAATCCAAACAATCTGTATATATTATCTGAGAACCAAAACTGGACAACATGAAATCTAACAAAAAATTGAAACCATTTTTGCCGTTTACTACTGCTACTTTCTTTAAAATCACAGTATTGATATTAATTGACTGTTTATGTAATACTTAGCTAAATATAAATATGTGAGTGATCTAGATATACATGCTGGGCATCTTAGCAGCAACAAGTACACTGTATATATAACAGGTAAGTAGATTGTGATTAGGCTTTTCTTACAAGATGAATATATGACTGATGAAAATGATATCAAATAATTTATGTTACAGATGTTGATGAGTGTGAAAATAATCCATGTCAGAATTCTGGAGTTTGTCATGATGGTGTAAATAGTTATTCGTGTTCCTGTAAACCGGGTTATGCAGGTGTTCATTGTGAAACTAGTAAGTCGTCTACAAAGCTTGTTACTGTTGAACAAAATGGTACAAGATTATCTATGTAAAGCCATCGTAACATCGAATTCCTCTTCAGATGATTTTCAATTTGTTCTTTTGGTATTTGATTTTTAATTCATTTACTTGATAAGCTTTCTAAATATTTGGCACTACTACAGTGAAACCTGTCTAAACCGAACACCCTCGGTACTGCAGGTATTGTCGGTTTAGATAGGTGTTCGATTTGGAGAGGGTTATAAATTTTAGCCGGAAATTGAGAAGTCAAGGATGTCGGCATGCTATCCGTATTTCAAAAACAAATTATTTTTAAATATTGGAAATAAGTTGATAATGAATTACTGAAATTTTTATGTGTCAATTTTATCAGGAGAAAACTGTCAACAGTTGACTGAAAGACCGCCGATTTGTTTTTCATAATGGTATCTTTGGTCATTAATGTTTTCAACAAAAGGCAGGAATACATCAAAATTAAGAATGTTAACGTTTTGAACACATCGTCGTTTTTTAGAATGGTAAATTCTCGGGTTTGGATTTTCAGAATCGTTGGACTGTGTTGGACACAGTTTCAGATTCGTCTTTGATTCTAATTCACAGTACATTCAAAAGGAGGTAATCATCCGGGTCTTTCATGTTGTCATCATTTGCCGAGGCACTAACGGGGCGACCGGCATCTCTGAAACACAATTGTAAGGTTGTTTTTGTTTCGTTCCAAGGCTTGAAATTCAATGTGTCGCTTTTAAGACATTAAGATTTTTGCATAGTTCCATAATCGAATCGCACCTGTCAATCTGAGTGTTAAAAAATGTTTTAGTAAACGTTTGCGATACGGTGCCTTGAACGCTCGAATGATTCCCATATTTAACGGAATTGAGGGTGAAACATTTTGTCCTGCAAACAATTTTTTTCGTTCTCGGGGATTTTCATTTTAAATAATTCATAAACTGCTATGAATTAAAACAAATTACAAGCAGGTTGTTGCAAAACAGTTGTGATTAGTACTCACCTATGGTAAGTTACCCTAAAGAAGCCACAATCAACAGGTGCTTGTCTGATTAGCCAAGCAAATCTTTGATAAATGTCTACATGTACGACGTTTTGTAAAAAACAATTATCACGTCAAGTATTGATCGGTTTTCTCAGGTTTATTACAATACACAAGTCACTAGGGACTGATAGGATTGTTCGGAATTTGGAATTTACATGATACTTTTTCCAGGTTAATATTACTTAAATATATAGCCAAAAAATTGACTTTGGAAAGTATTCGGAACGAACAGAAATTTTGCTTTGTCAGGGTTCGGTTTAAAACAGTTTTCACTGTAGTACTGAAAATTTTGGTACAAAATTCCATGTTTGCCAAAGTAATTATTTTTCCGTTTTTAGCTTTCCAAAACATCCTTCGTTTGCAAGTTTGCTAGTGCTATGAAATCTGATATCATCGCAAAAAATTATACCGAATTAAAGACTGTTATCTAACTAACGTTAAAGGAAAAATAATGACATTGCTTGCACGTACGAGATGAGATGATAAGATGATTCCATGTGAAGTGTTTATTTGAAGAAAAGTAATAGATAATTTAATCTGTATTGCAGATGTAAATGAGTGTGCAAGTAATCCATGTCAGAATTCTGGAGTTTGCCATGACAGTGTTAATGGATACACATGCACATGTCCATCTGGGTATATTGGTAGAAACTGTGAGAAAAGTAAGTCCCTGGAGTTTCCTATGTATATAGCTATCAGTGATGAAAACGCGTCTCTTTTGGCACGATTTAATAACAGATTTTAGACATATATTTTCTGTACTTGCAACTTGTAAGCTATTTAACCAAACATTGTTTTCAAGCAAAGTATATTTTCTAAATGTCTAGTTTTCATCGAATAGGATGAATAGGCTATTTTTCGTCGAGCACAACTCACTATTTTATTAATCTAATTTGAGATTAAAGATATTCACCGACACAGCATAATCGGCGTCATACCTGGACCTTTTCCTGAGAACTGACCGAGGAAGACTCTCACAACCTAAGATTATTTTATGATTGCTTCCCTGCATATAGCGTCTTTGTATCACGATTGATAAGTTGCGCCAGACCCTGTTCTTGTTACGGTGGCATTTTTGGACAGAGATAAACTGTTAACGAAAAAGGTATTCGGAGAGGGATATCAGAAACAAGACTGGAATAGTTCCCTCGTAAATTGTACAGTCGCCATCACTTGTTCGTTCATCGTTTAAAATTCCGGTATCTCAACTGGCATGTTTTGTTGTCACAGATCTAACAAGTGAGTCACTGATACACGAATTTCACTTACTACTGGGCGTGACTAATGGGATCGCACTACGGGTGATTCTAGCATAGCACCGATGCTTACCTGTCAACGCCCCTGATCTCACGCCCATTTGAGGAGTTCGTTTAAACCCGACTCTATTTGTCTCAAATATGTCTTTTCATAAATGTATCATTGATTTCAGAACATTGGTAGGTATTCTTCTACTATTTTCTTAGTAAAAATGAAGATAATCTGTGTATTTTAAGTGGCGTTCATTTAACTTTGAGACATACACGATATTCTGGTTAAACGATTCGACAAATAAATCGTGTTTCTACCTATGCAGTTTAGACCACAATGCTACGAACATTTGGGTGGAAATATTTTTACTGGAATAAAATGAACATATAATGAGAAATATGTAAATCCTATTTCTCCAGAATAGTTCAAGAAAAAAAAATCATTCGATAATTCGTATACATCTTAAGTTTGTTTTCATTCTGTAAACATGTTTTAAAAACTAATCTTTTATAAAAGAGTAGGGACCGAAGATTCAGCATTTATAGACACATATTTATACTATCTTTTTTTTTTAACTTTTAATTTGAAACCTGATATTTTAGACAAAAATTTATACATTTCTAATATGCTAAGGATGGTTGTTTTTTAAACAATTGATTGTAGACTAGAATAAGCTTAAGGAAAATGATTATTTTAAAGTTAAAGTATCTTGATTGGAAGTATAAGTTACTTGCTTGGGGCGGTCAGTGTCTGTCAAAATTACTTCGGGATATTGTTTTCAAGCTATGAACAGTCCTGATCATGTTATGAAAATCTCTTTGGGGTATAGAAACTTTTCAAATGCACTTACATATAATACCTGTTTCGTGAAACCGAGGCCCGGATGGCCACGTGGTTAAGGCTGCTGACTTATGCCACTAGCCGAACAACGCTTTTGTGGGTTTGAGTCATGCTCGTTCCTCTTTATGTGTTAAGGGTTCGAGAGATCTAC